>JAMQGT020013167.1:0-33372 GCA_024447675.2 Pterophyllum scalare | reverse complement strand
TATTAATATGACTATTTTCTGAGTTACAGGCCCTCAAACTACATGTAGGGTTGGGTTGAAATTTGTCTCCAGCATTTTAGAGCTCTCATAAACAGAACAAACCCCCGTGATATTTTCAGAGCTGAAACAAACCTGTGTCACAATCTTACCAAGTGTCACAATCTAAAGATTTCCAGAATCATTTTTTTCTATGACCAACTCTGAGCATCAGTATCATGGGATATATCACAGGATATATCATAGCAACTGCACCAATTTCATGTCTGTGCCATAGAGGAACAGAAACGATTGTTGGCACCCTGGATGTTTGATCTGTTGTGTGATAATTAAGTGGGTAAGTGGTCTTTGGGTAAGCTTTCAACGGCCATATGATTACGAAACCATGCTCATCTTCCAGCTGTGACTCCTTAATAATTTTCTAATCTAAGTTTTTTATTTATACTTGGAACCTTCAGTGCTTGTTTGAGAATTTTTCATCTCTGAAATTCTTGTTCTGTCATTTGTACTGCCAGCCAGCTTCTTCATATCGATGATTATACATCGATGATGTATAATTTGATATCCAACACTGGTACCAGGAAAATGAATGTGTAGAATTTTTGGTTTCAAGTCTAGCTGGATTTCTTCCTTCTTAACATCTAGAATATTGCACCGGACCATGCACCTTCATAGTAGGCAGCCACACATGGAGCAGTGTTGACTTGTACCAGTGCTGGTGTTGTCATGGTAAGAGCCAGATAAGACAATGGTCAGTGTTATTAATGTCACCTGTCAGTGATGTTTATCTTGCAGCTGATCTGTGTGCATCGTTATGTCATTTCTGTTGTGTTTTTCTTGTTCTGTTGAAAGATAGAAATGTAAGTATATTTGATGTGTCTCTTTCACCATGTGTTGCAGTTTTTATGCAGACTTTGGGCCCCTCAACCTGGCCATGCTGTACAGATACTGCTGCAACCTCAACAAAAAGCTCAAGGTAATGCAGACTGAGGTCTGTACGCTCCACTCGGGGCAGCACTCATGGCTGAGTACACTGTGTAGAGATATAATGTGGAAGAGACTTCACCCACTTTCTTTGTAAGGTCTTTGCTCTGACGCTTGTTCTGCACTGCTCTGACAGTGGATACCATTTTAGATTTCATTAATACACAAGTGTTGTTTTCACTGATTATTGGTTATTGTTATTATTTTTGTTTCTAGTCATTCACAATGTCTAGAAAGAGACTGGTCCACTACACCAGTTATGACCAGAAGAAGAGAGCCAATGCAGCTGTTCTCATCGGTGCCTATGCTGTAAGTGTCACTTCATCTCTCCATTGACCCGTTTGCATATCTGTCCATTATTACTTATGCAGTTTAACCTCTGCCACCCCCAGGTGATCTATTTGAAAAGAAGCCCAGAAGATGCCTACAGGACTCTGATCTCAGGGAGCAACACAGTCTACATGCCATTTAGGTACAGGCCGATGCTTTCTACTAAACATGCTAGCGCTGCATGCTTTGGCAAGTTTCTTTACATTTAATCAGAATATCAACACCATTCTTCTTTATCTGTTAAATCCAGTCAGCTTAGCTTAGCAGAAAGACTGGAAGCAGGAGGAAACATCTTTACGTTATGATGTTTTGAAGGCCGATGGAAAGATCTCGATCCCAGTAAGATAAGATTGCCTGTATTAGTCGGACAGTTTATAATAATAATTCACATTATTACAGCAGCAAAAATGAATAGAGCAGGTATGAATAGATGCAGCATAACCTATAACAATAGTACTACACAACAGAAGAAAAATGCACACTAGAAATAAATAAAATGCTGTGACTTTTTCCCCCTCCTGGGTCCTCGCTCTTTTTTGTGGTCAGTTTTTCTTTTCAGGATTTTCACTTCTTTGTTCATCACCTCACATCCATATCGATAGTTTTAGCAGTCTCCCTCCAGAAGGATGGAGGATTTATGCTTCAGCAGGAAATCATAACCGGAAATCCCTCTGAACCCTACGATGCAACCTAACGTGCACCTGATGAGAAATGTAACTACATGTCGCGTCAGCGCAGCCCATGACGATTGTGATTGGCTAGTTCAGCACTGTCAGTTCCTCGTGTGCTGGTTACATTTTCACCACAGTTTTTGAATTTATGAGTGAGGGAATAACAATCATAATTTCAGTATAAGGAATAATAATCATAGCATCAACACAAGGACTCACAAATGTAAGTTCAGTTTTCTTTTCTAATAAATTCACAAAAATTTCTACATTTCTGTTTCTTTTTGTTCTGTCAAGATGGGGTGCTGAGTGTACATTAATGAGAAATAAATTTTAGCAAATGGCTGCAATGAAACAAAGAGTGAAAAATTTAAAGGGGTCTGAATAGTTTAGGTACCCACGGTATATCTGAGGAAGCTCAGCAGATAGCATCCAGTCACGGATGTGCAACATTCACTCTGTGGTCAGCATGGAGCCACAGTGGACAGTGATTTGCATTTGTCTTTAACTTTGCAGCAAACCCTTATAACAAGGAAGCGTGTAGTGAAAATGGAGAGCAAACAATTCTTTTAACCTGGAAAAAACTTCCCATCATCAGTGTGAACAGCCATCTACCATGACCAACTGGGGTTTAAGCAGATACATGACACTGAAAAAGAAGCACTTATGTAGGAGTACTTTATGTGTTAAAGAAGAGAAAAAGTTCAAACCAGAAGAAAGAGATCATGAAGTTGTTGGAAGCATTATCCCAGTTGATGCCCCCATTCAGAAAGGTATCAGAGATAAAAAAGAACACAAGACCAAATCTTGCTACACTGAAGGTGAAAAACATTAGAGAGAAGAGGAAATTAAAAGTGGAAATAATCGGGAAAAAAAATGCAAATTTCAGAGAAGGAAGAGTTCAGTTGTTGTATGATCCAGATGCAAAAAGAAAGTGCTGAAATTGAAAGTGCTTTATTGAAGTTTGAGAAAAAGGCTTCACAAATCACACACATGGTTTTAAGTGTTCTGCTATTTGTGCAGAATGATCTAGTCCAGGTTTGAAGTGTGTGGGTGTTGTCGTTTTTTATTTTACTAGCGCAGATTAAAGATGCAGGTAGCGAAAAAATAAGTGGAATGGCCCTTTACCCAGGATTCAGATTCAGGAATCGGAAGCTGGAAGTCGGAAACCAACTTCAGCTTCGCAGTCCTTCACAGCTCTGTCAGTGATCCTCCGTTAGAACGAGAACAACCTTCTCCACTGACTAGGAGGTGGTTGCTGGCCCATATCTACGGGCCTGATAATAAAGTCACTAATGAACTGATAACATCCGAAGCGGGTGAACTGGCAGTCATGCAATTTACCTGGACAGCAACGGGAATACGCGTCACCATGATCACGGCCGATAGGGGTCATGGGTACTGTAGTTCCTTTATTTATTCATCGCCAGTTCATGCATTTAACACAGAGAACCGAAGGAAAAACGTCTTCAGGCCACGGAACTGACAGAAAAATTGAACTTCGAATATAGCACTAACCATAAACACCTAAATATAAATTTAGACCTGAAAAATTCATATCCAAAGGAAAAGTGGCAGTTAAGGACCGCAATTAAAAGCCATAATTCAGCTTCTGAGCTTCCAGTTCAAAAGACAAAACGAAAACAAAAACAAATTTTAAAAAAAATTAAATAAACGTGATGGGGGCATGAAAAAAATGAACGAACTTTATCCCACTGCATTTCAGGCAGGTTAGAAATCGTGCCAAGTAACACGAAAAAAAGAAGAAGAAGTGGGAATTGGTGTTCATGAGCACGAATCAATAGATTAAATTTCGTGACTATTGCACGCACTGCCGCGAGACTCGGTTGTTACATCACACTGATCTGGATGAAGCTTTAGACAAAGAACACACTGATCAGTGATCGATCATTGGTCGTGTTGGAAAAGCTCACTGATGGAAAAATGTCTGGATCTTGGAGGTGATGTGAGTATTTGAATGAAGATGAGGCTGAAATGATTTAAAGACTTGAAAACTGAACAAAATGAATTTAAAGTGTTGAGGATTTAAGTAAATGTCAACATTTTGAAAGCTATGGTGGCTGAAATTCAGAGTATAACGACACGTTTTCCACTGAAAATCACCTAATTCGGTGATCATAGGCTCTATAACGGATCCGTGAACCATGTGGAGTCTACCTGCACAGCAGGAGGATCCAAAAGGATCAGAATCACGGGTTCAGACCGGATAAAGTCCAGATGCACTTCGGGCTCCTGTTATTTCCCAGCTCATCCAGTCTGGATCTGTTCATAATGGATTCATTTTCCCAACATGATCTGTATTCTTTATTTAAAATGTCTCATCCACCCCAAACTGTACTGAAATTTTTCAAACCTATAAAGCTGAGACATTCATCATGTTTGCCTTTATTGGTACAACTTTACATTCATTACAGACTTGGAAAGCTGCTCTGAATATGACTGAACTCTGACCTTTGACTGTGACTCAGTGAAACATCTCTGCTGTGGCTGTCAGAAAGCCGTCATCTATCAGTGAAGCTGATCTAAGATCAGATTAGAAATGGTGAAACCAGAAACATTAAAGCAGTTTTTCCTGTAAATCTCATTACTCATTTTTATCCACTAATGGCAGAAATCATGAAATCCTCAATTTATAAAATGAATAAAGTGAGGTTGTGATTCCACCAATAGATTAACACTTTTACTGAATAATTATTTAAAGAAATAAATGCTCATAAACTGAACTGTCATAAACTGCAGCAGAAACAGATTTTATTAAGTAATAAATGACCTGAGAGGTGCTGTGGTCAGATGAAAATGAAATTGAGCTCTTTATCATCAAATCAACCCGCCATGTTTGGAGGAAGAATTCTTTTCCTTTTCAGTCATTCTGTCACAGGTTTGATGCTGTCCCTGGGACCATTGTCCTATTTCATGATCCACTTTGGGCCAGGCTTTAGCTGTGGGACAGATGCCCTCACATTTGGCTCTAGAATAATTTGGTATAGAGAGGAGTTTATGGTTGACTCGGTGGCTGAGAGCTGTCCAAATCATCTCCCCTCCACCACCGTGGTGACTGATTGTAAAATGTAAGCCTGCCAGCTGTAATTTCTTATGTGTTGTACCATACTTTTTACAGTGAAGTTCTGGCAACAACAGCTGCCAGTATTTGACCATAAAGCAGGACATTTTTTTTACAGTATAATAAGAAAAAAACATTTACACAGATACTTTGATTTAATTCTTTTTATTTATTTAAGTTTGGTTTCAGTTCTGGTGAACAGCCGAGACAGCCAACTGCGCTTCTTCTTCTTCTTTTTGGGTGTCTCTGGCACGGTTATATTTTGGGTCTTCGGGCTCATCCAGCTCGAGGATAAGCTGGGACTTCCAATCATCCATATCAGACAGGAATTCCTTCAGGAATTGAAGGTGGGAAGCATGCAGGTATGCCTGGGTAGCGAGCTGGGACTTCATCTCATCCATTTCAGACAGGAATTGCTCTCTCTCCTGTCTGTGCTGAGTTGCCTGCTCCTCCAGTAGATCCAGAGCTTCATGGATCTGCTCCTGGAGCTGAGCCTCCATGCTGGCCTTTTCCTCCCTCTCTTCCTTCAGGAATTGAAGGTGGGAAGCATGCAGGTCCTCCTGGGTAGCGAGCTGGGACTTCAACTCATTCATTTCAGACAGGAATTGCTCTCTCTCCTGTCTGTGCTGAGTTGCCTGCTCCTGCAGTTGTCTCTGAGCTTCATGGATCTGCCCTTTATCTTTGCTGCACTCACCACGAGCCTCTGCCAGCTGTTTTTTTCAGGCAATGAATTGTTTTCTCTGAAATTTCTGTTTTATTTTTCATCTGCTTTTGAAGCCCTTCAAGGATTTTCTTCAGGCCATTGATGGTTTTCTCTGAGTTTGTTTTGTTTTTAATCAAACTCCTTTTGAAGCCGTTTCAACTGAAAGTGGCTCTGGACTGCCTCGTCAGAGGCAGATTTACATTTCTCCTGAAGTTCCTTCACTTTCTTTTCAGATTGCTGAAGCTGGTTTTTCAGCTCAGCTGTTTCATCTGAATTTGTTTTCGTCCAAGCTGGTTTTGCATGACCCAGATTCCTCTCAGCAGCAGTGGAGACATAAAGCACATTATCTTCCTGATGTTTTTAATTAGTCATTTATCAATCTTGTCCAGCTTAATAACAGAACATGGTGACGTTGGTGATGTTCTAACTGCATGTCCTGTGGCCTCCAGGATAAGATGCACTGAGACAGAGAAGTTAGTCTAGCATAATCTATCTGTTGCTCTCAGTCTAGTGTATTATTAATTGTTTATTATTTTGTTGAACCACTGTTTATTAATTAACTTACTGGAGTTTACTTTTAAACATTTATTCATTGTCTTATTGAGTGATGAATACAGATTTGAAATTTTCAGCTTCAGTCATCATCAAAATGTTCAGAGGGCTGAGGATTTCACCGCTTCCTTTTCGGCTAAAGTATTTCTATTTACCTATGAACATTGCCCATTTCTATTCTGGTTTTTGACCCAAAGTAAAAAAAAACAAAAAAAAACAAGAAAGAAAAAAAATCACAAAACACTTAAACTTCATGAAAATTCTTCATAATTATTAAAAAGTATTGGTATCAGTATTGGCGATACTGGCCCTGTATTTACTTGGTATCGATCAATACCAAATCTTGCAATATCGCACACCACTACTGAGTGGTGTCCAAAAAATGACATGGGCTTCATTGATAATTGGGAAAGTTTCTGGGGAAAACCTGGTCTTGTTAGGAGAGACGGCATCCATCCCACATTTCTAGGAATCTGGCCAAATTTATCAACCCTCCTAAAACCTGACTACCCAGGGTTGAGACCAGGAAGCAGAGTTGCAGTCTTACACGCCTCTCTGCTGCTTCTCTCATCTCTCATCTGCAGAGGAACGGTTTATTTGAAGAGTTTCAGTCAGGTTTCAGAATTCATCACAGTACAGAAACAGCATTAGTGAAGGTTACAAATGATCTTCTTACAGCCTCTGACAGTGGACTCATCTCTGTGCTTGTCCTGTTGGACCTCAGTGCAGCTTTGATACTGTTGACCATAACATTTTATTACAGAGATTAGAGCATGCCATAGGTGTGGTGTCGGGCCAAAGAGCTCAAGACAAAACACGAATCTCATAAAATAAAGCTCTTTATTTTGAACAAATAACTCTTAAAACAACCATTAAAACCCATAAGAAATAACCTGTGATTGAGCGCACTAACAACTGCAATGGTCTAGTTTCCTGTATTAACAGAAACACAAAAACACCCCTGAAAATAATCCTCAAATCATAAATGGTAGCAAAAACACATGGTCCACAACCCTTCAGGCCTGCAAAGTCATCTTACCCTTTGTCTCACCAACTAGCCTGGGAACATGGCCAAACCAAATAAACATTACCATACCCCCAAAAGAATTAACACACTTACTCAAACAGGACACACCTGACCTAAGCTTCACGTAAACAGTTGCCATAACACAGGAAACTTCACCTCCAAAAAGGCTTTCCCCAGAAACCAAAGGTGTGGCCTTCTGCTTGAGACAGGCGAAGTGGAAAACCAACTTCCTACTTCTCCATGGAAGTACTTATAGTCTCCCTCCCCCTTCTACTACGACCTTCACAGCACCAAGAAAGTACCGGGAAAACCCACATTGCCCTTAAGTGGCCAAAAAAAGGGAAGATGTCCCCCACCCCGTTTTGCCACCTGGCTACACTCTTCCCTGCTAAAAAGTCAACGTCCCCGGTGACTTAACTCACGCTCTTAACTTCACTCATGGCTTCCCTAAAGAAACCAACACCCACTCTTGTCAGCAACTGGGACAACACCTCAGGACTAATTGAGATAGCACTACACGATGACCTAGGGAGGTGATACGGATCAGAGTGAACTCCTACAGTTGATCTTTGACTCCGACGGGGTGCTGGAATGGGTGCGAACTCCCCGACCCCATCTGAAAAACTATCGCCAGTCTGTAAAATGGCATCAGACATAGATGAAACAGCAGTAGTCCCCACCTCGCCCTGGGACACAGGAACTACACACTCAGATCCTAATTCCTTCTCACTGCTATGGTGCAAACTGGGATATGAAATTTCTTCCACAACCACATACTCAGGGTCTGAATCAGGGTGTTCAACAGACAAAGTTGGACAAGAATCCAACACTGGCAATGGGGAAGGACCCCCCTTTGATCTCCTAGGTGTCGAAATAGGATGCACACAGGGCCTAAAATGAGTCCGGTGGACTCTTTTCATGGGGCCACCCTCAACCGGCTCCACTGCATGCGTGCTACCCCGCACCTCAACCACTCTATACACAGTCGATCCCCAAGCATCTTGGATCTTATTTCTACCCAGAGGCCACTGGCGGAGGTAAACTAACTGACTCACTCCTACCGGGGGACAGTATACCTTGTCCTGATCTCCAGTCAGCCTCTCCGCAGCCTCCTCCTCTACAGCATGAACATCATTCAGACGTTGCTGATGCACTGCTAACCAGTCCTGCCCTCTGCCAGACCTTTGCTCCCGACCCAACAAAGCGTCCTATTGAAATGTCACAAATCAGATAAAGGTTTCACAAATCACACACATGGTTTTAAGTATTCTGCTATTAGTGCAGAATAATCTAGTCCAGGTTTGAAGTGTGTAGGTGTTGTAGTTTTTTAACTAGAGCAGATTAAAGATGCTTCAGGTAGTGAAAAAATTAAGGGGAATTTCCCTTTAGCTATTTCCCGAATCGGAAGCTGGAATCGGAAACCAGCTTCAGCTTCGTTGTGTCTGACAGACCGGCGGCGTATACCCTTACTCTCGCCCCAGAGCAGCTGGGACAGGCTCTGAACTGGATATAGACGATGGATGGTTTGTAGAGCTGTATGAAAATAAAGTTAACATATATTGGACGCACGGGTACGCGCCCTGATTTAGAGTTTGGCCATAATGGCACAGAGCTGCGCGTGCTCTTCCTGCAGGTCCTAGGCAGCAGGTCACGAGCGCAGGCTCCGGGCACGTCCCGGTGCCATAGCAACAGAGTAGGAAGCCCACAACAGCAGAATGTCCGCGCTGGTGGTGAAAGAAGAAAGAAGAGGCGACGTCCTCTGCTTCTGAGGCCGTAAGTTGTCCGTTATCTTCGCACTGCAGCTCATGCTGTCAGCGTGCTCTTAATGTAGCCATGCTAATTTATTGTTTTGGCACCTTCTAGCTCTTCCCGCGCGCCGAACGTCTCAGTGCCGGGTCCTCACGGAGCCAGCCAGCGCTCCAGACTAACCAACAGCGTGCTGGGCTGTCAGAGCAGGAAGAGCTTCAGCCTCGGTGGCAGCAAAGTCCTGGAGAAGAGTGTCGTTCAAACTCCCAGACAGGCTATCCGGGTAACTGTGAAACAAGCGACCCAGACAGAAACATGTGTTTTCACCATTAAGATTCAAATGTATTTTTGATGGATATGAAAAACATTTCACACAGCCTAATATAGACATAAAAAAGAAATAACACCAAAACCAGTTCATTTTATTTGAGCTCTAAACAGGCGTAAATCTCTCAGCCCTGTATAAAAGTTTTTACATGTTTTTGGATGACAGCTGTTACCTCTTTGTTGTAAATAAATAAAGCTGGGTCATCTGAGTTTTCCTCGGAGTCTAGTGTTTCACTCTGTACTCTATACTTGTGCCGAAGTGGCAAAGACGATTTTCTGTGGAAAATGGGAGACCTCAGCACCCCTTAGTGCCTCTCAGTTTGACTGCCTGTTTTCCCAGCCAGAGAAGCATTGCACCACCTAGTGGTCATTTCTTTTAACCAAGTAATTACATTTGTACAGCTCACAAATGCACATATATAAACAATCTTATAATATTAAAAAGTAGATTTAGGTGTATGTGTTATAGCAAAGGGGTGCTGAGGTATCCAATTTTCCACAGAAAATCGTCTTTGCCACTTCGGCACAAGTATAGAGTGAAATAAGTTCAGCGGAAAAAACACTAGACTCCGAACAAAACTCAGATGACCCAGCTTTCTACCAGCATTAAAACGCACCATGAACGCACGAATCTTTGAGCCCTCCGGAAGCGTGAAATGTGTGTCAGAAAACTTTGTGCACTCGTGAACTGATTTGTGCGTAACTGTCGTTTTGTCCGTGTGTATCAGGTGATTCGTGTACTTGTATTTAACGGTTTGTATGCGTGGGAACCTTTGTGAATTCGCAATTATCAGATTTGTGTGTACTTTTATTTTGTATTCGTAATTTACAAGTTACCTGAAGTTACGCACAAAATGTTCTTTACAAATTACAAAAATGTAAAAATCCAGCATTACAGACACACAGATATTTTGAGTCAGTTTCCTCTCCGTACAGAACAGTTTCAGCAATACATGTATTTTCTTTAGGTGCTATAAAAGAGTATCATATTATATAATGTTCATGAATACCTGATGTTTTTAAGTAGCAAGATACTTAAGAGAACAGATACAAGTAGTGGAGCAAGAATACAATATTTAGTTTATGTTTGGGTGTAGTATGAAGTTGGCTGTAAGGAGCATATTTTTCTAGCTGCTGTCTTGTTTGCAGGTGTTTGATGAAGAAAACAATGATGTCACTCCCCAGCCGCTGTACCAGGCTGATCCAGGAGCAGTGCAGCCAAATTTCTTTATGGATGAAATCTCTGCAGGATCAGCATCAGACCAGACAATAGCCACTGGGAGCTTCACTATGCCTTTCTCCAGGTACCAAAGTTTCAAACTGGTCAAAAACCAGCTGAGCTGATGGTTGCACAGCTGGAGTTTGAGATGGCCTGAATGTGTGCAGTGCAAAATGCTTCCTCTACATGCATTCTTGATCTTATACCCAAGTATTTGTAAGATTACTGGGGCAGTGGCTTATATTAGTTTGCTGGTTTCAGTGATACTTGGCTTGGATCACATTATGGGGGTATAGCCTGGTGACCCTTAGAGGATGCATATAATGGACTAGTTCTTATATAGTGCTTTTTCTAAACTAGTTGAGCACTCAGAGCGCTTTATACAACACATTTACATTCATACAAGCACTGTTTCAATCTAATATTCACACACATTCATACTCCGATGCTTTCAACCAACTTGGGGTTCAGTATCTTCAGTCTGCATACTTTGGCATGCAGACTGGAGCATCCAGGAATCGAACCACCAACCTTCTGATTAGTAGGTGACCCGCTTTACCTCCTGAGTGACTTTCTGGACAGTGCAAGGGCGGTGCAATCTGTCTAAAGTGACTACAAGTTGTTTGTACACATTTTGACCCTGTAAAAATGTTTTTCAGATCAGTATTTGGCAGCAGCAGAATATCCAGCCAGTCCATCATCGAGTCAGTGAATGAAGAGATTGAGGATACATTTTCTAAACGTGACCTTCCCGTCAGTTTTCCAGGTTAATAACAATATTTTTTAAATTCTTTAATTATATGTATGTAAGCTGTATGTGTTATGTTGATGTGATATGAATATCAGAGTTTATTGTCTTTGATTACTAGATTCATGTTGTTTGAGTTCCATCTTTACTGTGTGTCAGTACATGATCACAGATAATGTAAACAGAGTGGCACAAAATACGGTGACATCTCCACATTTAACGTCACAGGTCTTCTGTGGTGTTTGATGACAGTTTTTAAACATATTGTGTTCCCTGCTAGATGTGAAGGTAAAAAAGGACACGCCGACAGAACAGGTGACAGAGGATATGTTGAAGGAAGTCGTAGACATCTTCATCTTTGAGACAGACACCTTTTTACTCCTGGACATACCTGGCACCTGTGTGTCTGTGGATGCTGATTACGCAGACGCCATCATGTGGGTGAAGTCTTTTCCATTTTTAACAGTTCGGGACACATACACATGTGCCTCGTAAGTTAAAGCTGTTTATCCTTTGGGTTGTCGGTAGTGATTATCATCTTAAACTTGTTTTCACAGAGCAAGAAACAGTCACTATGAGGAGGTCTGCAGGGACCAAGTGGGCCACGGTAAATATGTGGACCGATCAGTGCAGACACTGAATGGAGCAACTAAGAACAAACAGGTCCAGAGCAACAGCTTGATCATGGCGGATGCAGGTAAAACTGTTTATTGATGATGATTTTTATGAATGTTTTAAATAGAATGACAGCGAATATACCTAATCATAGAACTACAATAACTTCATTTTTGGCTGCTTTATTTAAATATGCAGCAGAAAGACAGACATTGTTAGCTTACATTTGATGATGTATTTTTAGACTTTACACAAAATGTTTAAAATGTGATAAATCTTCGGTTCCCAGCTGCTGGTGTGTGATGCTCGCCCACAAGCCTCTCACATATGTCCTGCTCACAATATGTTTATTTGAACTCATTTCATTTGGGTGTTATTTAAAACTATTGTTTTTACGCCGCTGTTGTCAAAGATGACAAAGATTGTCTGTCATTCATTGTCCATCAACTTTTTGATAAATTCGCTATTCTTGGTCATTTAAATTTGAAATCTTCTGAAGGTTATGGTGCAACATGGTGCATTATTCTGCTGGAAGCAGCCATCAGAAGATGGGTACACTCGTGGTCATAAAGACATGGTCAGCAACAATACTCGGCGAGGCTGTGACATTTAAACAATGCTCAGTTGGTACTAAGGAATTCAAGGTGTTCTGAGAAAATATCCACCATCATTACACTCCTACCACCACCCTGAACTGTTGATACCAAGTAGGATCCATGCTGTCACGTTGTTTACGCCAAATTCTGACCCTACCATCCAAGTGTCGCAACAGAAATCACCTCAGTTTCCTGTTCTTAGCTGACAGGAGCAGCATGCAGTGTGGTCTGCTGTAGCCCATCTGCTTCAAGGTTTGACATGTTGTGCATTCTGCATAGCTTGTAACGAGTGCTTTTTTTGACTTACTGTTGCCTTCCTATCAGCTTGAAGCAGTCTGGCCTTTGTGCTCTGAACTTGCATCAACCAGGCATTTTCACCTTATTGATTTTCTCACTGGATAATTTCTCTATTTTTGGACCACTTATCAACGGTAGAGATGGTCTATGCAACCGCTGATCCGGTTTAGCATCACAGTGAGGCTGGAGCTTATTCCAGCTGTCACAGGGCAAGAGGAAGGGTACACCTATGACTAACAGGTCCCCAGTCTGTTGTAGGGTGTACCCTGCCCTCAGGAAGGAAGCTGGAGTGCATTTCATGTATTTTTGTTTTCCATTTTAGAGTACATTTTCACATGCTCAGTATAAGGTTATATTTGTTCCAACTGCCACTACTGTTTTTCTTTTTTTTCAGAAATGACTGCTAGTCAGCTAATTCTTGCAGCTCTAGTTTCTGCAGTCAGCTTCATCCAGGAGAGAGCGGATGGATCTTCTACAATGACTGTAGTTTTCAGCTTTTCCAAATTGACAACCTTTTCAAAATGTTTCCATGTCCACAGCCACAAATATTACCACCTGGGACATGTATGAGCCGTTGTGTGATGCTGAGCAGGACGAATCAGCGGGGCTCTGTAAACCAGTGAAGCCTGACTGCCCAGAGGCTGTTACGGACTCCAGCAGAGCTGCAGAGAGAAGTGTGTCAGTGGGCAGCACAGCCACTACAGGTAACATGGTAACATGACTGCTTGTTAGATAGCGCTGTTCTACTCTACATGAGCTTTATACAGCATGTCCCATCAGAGCCACAGCCACACCCACATGAAAGGTACTAATCCAGAGAGGATCCTCTGTTTCACTCTGATCTGAACTCCAGGATTCTTTTTAGTTTATTAAAAACGGTTTATTTTTTCATCACCAACGTATTCTCGTGTTTGTCTTCAGTCAGTGTCTCTGGTTCACTGAAAGAAGTGGAAGTGGATGGGAACAGCTTAAATACTGAGCTGGAATGGGAGCTCATCACACTGTCAGAGAAATTCCAACACTGCTTATTAGCAATGGAGAAGAACATCCTGCGAAACAACAGCCAACCTCAGCTGGCTGCTTACAGACAGCTGGCTGTACTGGAAGGTAATCTGTGCTCAGCATCCCACTATTCATTTATATCTCATGTCTGAACACATGCAAACATCCTGCCTTTTAGCCCTCGGTGAGGTCAAATAAAGTGATAACAGGTAGATGAATGTATCCATTTGAATACGTGAGTGTGAATGGAATGATTTTGTCAGACCCAGGGTGTCCAGTGAAGCCTGATCTCTTGGAGCAGAGGATGGGGGGGACAGAGCGCTCTCAGTCTCCTGCCCTGGAGTGTCTCTGGGTGTTCAGCTGTGAGCTCAGCAGAGGACGTAGTGTGAGCTGCATGGCCTGGAACAGGAAGAACCTGGTAACAGAGAACAGGAATCAATTCCCCTGCCCTGCAGAGAACTTAGAAACAGCTAATTCAAGAGCAAAGGGTTTGGCGTTGCACATTTTTGTGCAGCAGAAGTCTGTAATCTGATGTCACTAACCTTGCACAAAAACCCCTTAAATACTGGACCGTGTTGGTGAATGAATGAATAAACTGTTGCAGCATTCTTGCTTATTAAAATCATATTTAAATAAACAATTGAAATATATGATTTAAAGGTAGCATATACAAATAAAGTCACATAAATGTCAGTCAGAGGCACCAGCAAGCTGCAGAGATGGCCTTACCTCTGCTTGCTGTCCTGTAATAAAGGAGCAGGCTGCTGCTGAAATGATAAAGAGGCTTCTTTACCATTTAATACTGTAGTACTGTGTCTGCCTTTTTGCCATAGTGTTGCTACAAATGAATCATTAGCAGTGCCCGCTAAAAGGAATAACACAAGCTGTCTGTAGCACAGATGTTGCATCTGTCTGTTCTACTACAGTCAGTGTTCTTTGTTGAGAAAAGTTGTAAACACTTAAATGTGTGTCACCTCATTGAAATGTGTTCTCCAATTGTCTGCTAGGACCTCCTGGCTGTGGGCTATGGTGGGTCTGACTTCGGGAACCAGACACCAGGTCTGGTTTGCTGCTGGTCCATCAAAAACCTCAAGGTGCGACTTTGTTTTTGACTCTATTCGGTCACCTCACCTCATCATCACGCAGATCGCTGAGTGAGGATTTTCTTCCTCCCGCAGTGGCCTGAGCGTGTTATCCACTGTGACAGCGCTGTGACCTCTCTGGATTTCTCAGCTAGCAGCCCCAGTCAGCTGGCTGTGGGGACGCGTGACGGCAGCATAACCATCTACAATATGCACAGTCAGGACAATAGGTCACGAATCGTCAGCAGCCGGTGAGGAGCGTGTGTGCAGTGCACAGTGCAGTTCTTTTATTACATGCCGAAAATAAGCAGCGTTGTTGCCGTCTCTTTGTCTGACTGTGCCTTTTGTGTAGTGAAAGTCCCAACAGACACCTGGGGCCAGTGTGGCAGCTCAGATGGACGCAACAAGAACTGAGCTTATCAGGAGAAGAGAAGGAGGAAGTCTCTTCTCTGTGGGTGCAGATGGCAGAATCAGCAAGTGGTTTTTCTTCAAACATGGCCTCGAGTGCACAGGTGCTCAGCAGCAAGCTCACTGCACAAAAGCTCAATTTGAGTCAGATCAGGTGTCTTATATTGATATCTCCTCCGTATAATGTCTCTCCTTGAAACTAGCGTTACCTCAGCCATAAAGCTGCTTGAAAACTCCAACAAGCCATTTCTCCCATTTTCATCTCCCTTTGAATCCTTGTGAGCCAAACAGGCTTCAGACTCTTAAGTGCCTTTTTCAACTCTTCTGCTGTATGATGTCAGTGAGAGTGATTTTGCTTAGTGTGGTCGTCTCAGGCGTGCAGCTGTGGCTGCTGTGCAAACCGTCTGTCAATGAGGGATAGCCAATCAGATGGACGCTGGCTTAAAGTGCGTTTTCAGGCAGAGGATGAACACCAAGGCCCTGTATAGAGTACATTTAAGGCTCAGAGAATAGCTTGTCCTCTGTTCTCACCTTTATAAATGATATGAAATGATCCATGGTCTTATTGTTATTATTACATTTCTTGCCATAGATGTGATGAAGCTGAAGAGGATTCAAAATACAAAGAAGAACGCTGGAGGGAAGAAGATGACAGGAAGTGTCCTAACAGCACTGACTCCTGGCCTCTGCTTTGACTTTCATCCCATAGTAAGTGGGTAACAGATTCACGCAGTCACTGCCAGCTTTCCAGTGAGATGACGGCAGTTCTTGTTTTACAAACATGTTTGTGTGGAAACCTGTACGACTGGAATAGCGTTTTTTGTCACTGCCATCGTGAAACCCACTTCTCGCCTGTGTTACGCTTCCTGCAGGACTCCAGTATCTACTTGACGGGGACATGGGAAGGTCTCATCCACAAGTGCTCCTCCTCCAACAGTCAGCAGTTTGTGGAAACCTACAGAAAGCATTTTGTGAGTCCTTCAGGGTAAAGGCTGCCAGGTTTAAACCCCTAACATTATTATTGTTCCTAACTAGAACTCCATTAATGCTTTAACCCACATGTACAGCTACACTGGACCTTCAGATGTTTTACAGTTTTATAACATTTTAAATTTTGCGATGCTGCCATTTTTGGCTCACAGCTGGGAGTTAGAGCAGTAAATGAAATACTACTATGCAAAGTCTCTGGCTCTGCAGGGGACAGTCCTTTGAACATAATACTTTTTTTCATTTTTTTTTTCATGTGGTTTAGATTCCTTTGGAAACTTTTACACTTTTTTTAGATGGCTTTGAACAGCTTTGGACTTGGTTGTAGAAAAGTTTTTGACCTGATTTTAGAGTGGATGTGGAATTGGTCTGACATTGGTTCGGTTCGTGGTTCTTGTCTCATTTTGGTTTTAAAACTCTCCATTAATACAGTAAAGTTTGTTTCCATCAGAGATTTGTTGTTTAGATTTTGTGTCAACATATTCTCGAGTTCCTTTGTTCTGTAGTGAGCAGAGGGGTGTACTATGAAAGGTTGGTGAGCTTTGCTGAGCTTAAAGTCAGGGTTTTCGGCCTCTGCTGGGAAAATACCTTTTATATCTGCAAGCTGTTAAACTGTACTTTACTAAAGCCACTGAATGCAGCGCTGCATTGTCACAAATACACTGGTGGAACTGCAGCCACTAATGTCTAAATAGAAGAACAGCAGCACAGAGAGTTCACTCAGCAATAAAATAATTAACTAGAATTAAAGCGTTTATTTCACCACTCTGTGATAAATCCCAAGATTAACGACTTTCTGTGGCTTTAATCTTTTGTCTTATTTGCAAAATAAAACAAAATATTTCTGTTTCTCATTGTCTAGGCTGCACTCATTGGGATCATTTTGTGTGACCGACAAATGCTGATGCCATTATCTCCAATGGGCTTTTTAGGTTTTTTTTGAGCCAGCTAATGCACAGGTAGCCCGGCTGTGTTGATCTTCATTCTGAATATCCTCCTCTGGTCCTCTGTTTTATTTTTGAATCTTTACCTCCCATACGTTCTTTTGTGTCATGTTTCTTTGGGGTTTTGAATTCTTGGTTATCTTTAGGCTTTTTTTTTTTTTTGCAGTTATATTTTGCTTATCACTTAATTTTTATGTACATTTGCATTTTGAGCCCTTTAATTCTCCTCATATTTGAGTACTAGTTTCTGTGGAGTTTTTGTGCTTAGTTTCGTCAGTGCTCCTTTAGTTCAGTATGGCTTGTCTCTGTGTTTAGTTAGTATTTGAGTTAGTTCCTGTTTTACTTTGTTAGTATCTGTGTGTCGTAGTTTGTTCTTCCCCTTGATTGTTTCATTGTCTTCACCTGTCTCTGTTCACACAGCTCCCCCTGAATGGGTGAAGGAGACATGTTGTATAAAACGCTCAAGTAGAAAAACGCTATATAAGATCCAGTCCATTTCCCATTTACAATTCAACTGAGAATGTGGTTGGGCAGTGGAAGGAATACTTTGATCCTTAATCCCACTGAGGTCTTCTGTGGTGGAAGCAGAGTCTGGGGACAAGCGGGATGACGTAACTGAGGTGGTTCTTGGTGCCAGGGCCCCTGGGGCAGACGAGATTGTCCCTGAAGGCTCTGGATGTTGTAGAGCTGTCTTGGTTGACACGCCTCTGCAATGTTGTTTGGCACCACTGGATTGGGGTGGACTGAGGTGGTGGTTCTCATCTTTAAGAAGGGGGACCGGAGAGTGTGCTCCAACTACACTAAACTGCAGCTCACTTCAGCTAACTTCAGCTAACTTCAGCTGTTAGTTGAACCTCACATTCAGGAGGAACAATGCAGTTTTCCTTGCAGTAAGAGCTTGGTCCGCATGGCCGCCAATTAGTTGAACTTGTTTCTGGTAGGTTTGGACTCCACCAGGGCTGCCTGGACAGAATATGGTCAGATTTTCTAGATGCAGCCAAGTGTTGGAAGGCTTCCACCTTGGTGGCCTCAGAATCTCATCTCTGCTCTTTGCAGATGATGTGGTCCTGTTGGCCTCATCAGGTGGTGTACTCCAGCTCATAGTGGAGCAGTTTGCAGCCGAGTTTGAAGCACTGGGTATGACAGTTGGCACCTGAAGCCATAGTCCTCAGCTGGAAAAAGGTGGAGTGCCCACTCTGGGTCAGGGAAGAGTTGCTGCCCCAGGTGGAGGAGTTTAAGTGTCTTGCGGTCTTGTTCATGAGTGAGGGATAAGTGGAAGAAAATAGATGATGGATGGCTTGATATATAGAGCTTCTCTCACTTCTCACAAATGTCACAGTCTCCAAGACTGTGACATTTGGGTTTTGTCCATCACTTTATGCTGGTTTTGGAAAGGATGTAGAGTTGGTTTTCTGTACTTTTGGTCTATCTCAGTGTTTTCCATCTCTTGGAGTAATTGCAGGAAGACTGCACGATTCTGAGGTCACCTGCTCCTTTTTGTTGTAGCTGAATATCGTTTTTCTGACACTGACTTGATGTTTGGATTTGTTGTCTTGCTGCTTGGATGATTTTGGGACCAGACTCCTCCCTGATCATACATTGTGATTGTTCGTAGTCCAAGGGTCTCAAGCAGCATAGCACTGTATAAGCAGGCCATAAGAACAGGGGTTACAGAATACACATTTCAACTGAGGATTGGACTGATGTAAAATATTTCTGGCATGGCTGGAATCATCTAACCAGTTACAGCTACATGTAAACCTCCCTGAAAAACTACCCAGACTGCCATTTCTGTAAATAAAATAAGAATTTACATCACTTTCCTGAAATATGCTTTCACACATGTGAACAGCAGGTGGCAGCAGTAAGCGGTTATGGCAAGTAATTCTCCAATAACAGAAACGGAGAGGATGCAGGTTTCAGAACTTAAACACAACTTAACAAATACAGGAAAGATAAGAAAGCCTTTACTATTATTATTATTTACTATTGTGGAAAACTGTACATAATATCTGCATGTTAAAGTCACAACACAATCATTAAGAGACAGAGGTAGAGAAGGTGAAAGTCTTTAAATTCTCACCTGGTCTCACAGCACTCACCAGCTTCTAAAGAAATCAGCACAGAGACTGTACTTCCTAAGATAGCTGAAGAAATTTGATATGTGCTCAAAAATCCTGAGCAGCCTCTATAGATGTACAGCTGACAGCGTAATCACCAGGTCTGTTAATGTGGCATAGGAAGCACAGTTCATCTCATCGTGGCAGGACATTCCCACCACCACGGTCATCAGGAGGGCTGATGTCATTAAGGACAATACACATCCCTGACATGACCTATTCATACTTGTACCGTCTAGGAGGTGCTAGAGAGGTTTTTATGCTGCATTCGACAATAAATCTTCTTAAACTTATTCTTGGGTGTGTGACGTATAGTCAGAGAGCTCCTGAGTGATGCTGACCTCTTTCTTCCTCTCAGTGTCCTGTGAACTGTGTTGCGTGGTCTCCATTCAACCCCGATGTGTTCCTGAGCTGCTCCTCTGATTGGACCATCCAGCTCTGGAAGCAGCAGCACTTGAAGCCGTTGTTGGGCTGCACCTCCACCCAGAAGGCCGTGTGCAATGTCAAATGGTCCCCAAAGTGGGCTACAGTATTTGGAGCTGTTAACGAAGAGCAGCTTGAGATCTGGGACCTGAATTTGAGCATGTGAGTCAAACTCAGAAGGAGAATCCAGCTGTGTTGTTCTCTGTATCACTCTGATGTGTCTTGCTTATATGCGCACCTCTCTTCTCCAGTCTGGACCCAGTCATTGTGCAGCCCGCTGCCCTAGGTGTGAGGATGACGTCCTTGCTCTTTGCCTCACAGACTGACTGTGTTGTGGTAGGAGACAGTGTTGGTCAAGTGGCTGTCTACCAGCTCAAGAATTTCAGTGTGGCAGAGCGCAGCCAGGTAAACTTCTGCTGGTAGAAAAGATGGGTGAAATCTAGTGGGGGCAGGCAGCAGTAGGGTAGAGATTTCATGCAGGGGGGGATAATTACCAATGTGCTGTCTGTTTGGATGGCCATTAGATAGCAAAGGCAGCAGCAGACGGTTTCAAGTTTCTCTCTGGATCTTTCCTTTCAGGTGGATGTTCTGGAAGACCTCCTCTGCTCTGCAGCATCCAGATGACTTAATGAAACAGACGCGTGTAAAGGCAACCAACGAGTCCTGAGAATTTTTTATTCAAGTCGACATAAGAAACATAAGCAGTCCCACCCCTTTACCTATTGTTGTTTGTAGGTCAGACACCTGACAGTACAATGAATGTCCCAACCAATGAATGATGTAAATACTTTGCAGTACAGAGAGCTTTTTTCACTTCCATCCTGGTTTCATGATTTCCACACAGGCAGGATTATAATTTAGGTGGACAAATATAAAATTTAAAGAATACCACTGCTCAGGTTCACAGATTTTTTGCTCTTGGCTCTGTGTTATGTCAACAAGACAGGAAGCCCCTATATAGTCACCTCAGTTTGCACAGAGGCTCCAACCCACTGCTGTTAGAGCCAATAATAAGAAGAATGGGTGTGGGTAGCCTTACAGGGACATGAGCTAAAAGAAAAGCATCCACTTAAGGTCCTCTTCTGCTCCACAGCCTTCAAACTGCGAGAGCCTGGGTAGGTTGCCTGCTGTGTACTCCTTGTGTCTTTGTTCTGTTGTATCAGAGCAGCAACATTTTTCTGCAAATTTGAATTATTTAACAGGAATGAAACAAAGCATGTTTACCTTGTGCATTACAGTAGAATTCCTCCTCAAGTCATTAAATTCCCAAAACAAGCAGCAGCTGGCTTTGTGTCAGGTTATTATTTCAGTGAATTTGTTGATTTTTAACATACTGTCTATTTAGAGAACAAGTACGTTAAAAAAATGTGTTCACAGAAGTTTCTGACTCACACTGCTGCCTGAACGGTTACAGGGGTTTGTGTGTGATAACAAAAAGAAGCAGAAATCATTTCCTCATCATTACTTTGACTTTATTCTTCGTTTCCAAAGCAGCACTTTGCAGCAGCACTGCTGTTAGCCATCTTGTCAAACTGGATCAGCACTGCCTTGTTTTCCTTCTTTTGAATAAGCAGGTAATCATACAGGACATTTCCAAAACACCTGTCAGTCACACAGGCTGTGACCACATCCAAAGTATGACAGTAACAGCAGCATTTGCAAGCTTAGAATTTATATTGCATGAAAAATAAAGTACAGCTAAACACAGTAAATTCCCATGATGCATCACTTTCATTAAAGATCTTTTTTGGTTTTGCCCAAAGTATTGTTGACAAATCCAATATATTAATACATTTACTGTCATCTGAAAAGTTGTGATATAAAGTATCTGTGCCTTCAGTCTGACTAGTTTCATTTGTACTGATCAACATGCACAAAACTGAAGACTGTGTGCTGTTTTCACTTCATTCATTTCTTTTATTCTGTTACATTTTTGTCTGAAAAAGAAAAAAAAGTGCATTTGTAGAGTGTCATGGTTTTGTAGTCACCCTTGTGCTTTTCATATTAGTGCATTGTTGGAACATTAAAAGGCGAACAGATCTCCACAGTGTTTGCCTTGTTGATATTACAGACACTGGAAATGATACAGCCATTGCAGCACGAGGCAGTCATTATGGTCTCTGAGACATGGTTTCAAGACTGCAGCAGCATTGCAGTGGCTTGCAAAAGTATTGAGCCGCCTGAGTCAGTACTTTGTGGAACCACCTTTGGCTGCAAGTCTTTTAGGGTATGTCTCCACCAGCTTTGCGCATCTGGTGACTGAAATTTTTGCCCATTCTTCTTTGCAAAACAGCTGAAGCTCAGTCAGATTAGATGGAGAGCGTTTGTGTCCAGCAGTTTGCAGATCTTGCCACAAATTCTCCATTGGGTTTAGGTCTGGACTCTGACTGGGCCATTCTAACACATGAATATGTTTGGTTTTAAACCATTCCATTGTAGCCCTGGCTTTATGTTTAGGGTCGTTGTCCTGCTGGAAGGTGAACCTCTGCCCCAGTCTCAAGTCTTTTACAGACTCCAACAGGTTCTTTTCCAAGATTGCCCTGTATTTGGCTCCATCCATCTTCCCATCGACTCTGACAAACTGTCCCTGCTGAAGAGAAGCAGCCCCAGAGCATGATGCTGCCACCACCATATTTGACAGTGGGGATGGTGTGTTCAGAGTGATGTGCAGTGTTAATTCTCCGCCACACATAGCGTTTTGCATTTTGGCCAAAAAGTTCAGTTTTGGTCTCATCTGACCAAAGCACCTTGTTCCACATGTTTGCTGTGTCCCCAACATGGCTTCTGGCAAACTGCAAACAGGACTTTTTATGGTTTTCTTTTGACAATGGCTTTCTTCTTGCCACTCTTCCATAAAGACCACATTTGTGCAGTGCACGACTAATAGTTGTCCTGTGGACAGATTCCCCCACCTGATCTCTGCATTTCGTCCAGAGTCACCGTGGGCCTCTTGGCTGCATCTCTGATCAGTGCTCTCCTTGTTCGGCCTGTAAGTTTAGGTGGACAGCCTTGTCTTGGTAGGTTTACAGTTGTGTCATACTCTTTCCATTTCCGGATAATGGATTGAACAGTGCTCCGTGAGATGTTCAAAGCTTGGGAAATCTTTTTATAGCCTAAGCCTGCTTTAAACTTCTCCACAACCTTATTCCTGACCTGTCTGGTGTGCTCTTTGGACTTCATGATGCTGTTTACTCCCCAGTATTCTCTTAACCAACCTCGGAGGCCGTCACGGAGCAGCTGTATTTGTACTGAGATTAGATTACACACAGGTGGACTCTTTTTAGTCATTAGCAGCCATCAGGCAACTTCTGAATGCAATTGGTTGCACTCAGAGAAAAGGGGGCTGAATACTTTTGCACACTTTTCATTTTTTTTATGATATGGTTGTTTTGTTTGTCTTACTTTGTGGATGAAATCCTCTTGAGAACACTGTGTATAGCAGCAGCAGCGAATCACAATTGGTCTTGCAAAAACAATGTTTTTGTCCAGTTATTAATTCTTAACTAAAGTGCAGTAATTCTGTGACAGTGCAGAACTGCACAGGAAGTGGTTTGCTGTGGTTCTCTCTGGTCATCTTTCTGTTTCTGACTGTGGATACAGCCTGGGGCTAAAACTTGGTCCCCAAAGCCCGGAGAAAATAAAGCTGACAACATCACAACAACCAGCCTAATGCGCTAGGCCCATCATGTGTGGCCAATACAGCGGTGACCCGTCCAGCTTCGACACGTAGATTTTTCAAGCCTTTCAAAGGAGTGTGTTTCTGGAACGTCCGAGACGTTGGAAGCAGATCCTGAAAGTCCTGAAAGTTTTAATTGTGGAGCTACAGATCTGACAGGCTCCGCACATGAGCCGCTCATTCAGACTGAGATACGGGGAATCTCGGGGGTGAGAAATGATCCTTACCTGTTTCCATGTTCATCAAACAAACATTCCAGAAGAATGCATTCAGTTAGCATGATGCACTGTCCTGCTCAGAGACACTACTGTCATCAGGGAGTACTGTTACTGTGAAGAGTTGGAACAGGTCAAATTAACTTCCACATGTGCTGCAGCTCTTCTTATGACCAGGAATTCACGCTACATGTGATAACCTTTGTTTCCCTAATGCAATGAGGAACTTTAGGCCTCCAACATCCCGTGGTTCTGAACTTTCCGGGGACAAATGGCAGCAGCCATGCATCGGAAGCTTCCCACAAAACTTTGTTTTTGAAGATGACCCGGCTCAGTCCTCTGGCCACAACATTTTAGCCCCTGTCAGTGTTGTCTGACCTTTACACCTGCCAACTTCTTTTGCTTCCAGCAAGATAACTGTGGGAATGACTGTTCAGCGGCTAAGAGACGCACTGTTATTGAAGCACCAAGAAGACTCCAACCAACAAAAAAACTGAAACATAAGGTAAAGCTATGCCAGCGAAGGCATGACCATGATAGAAACAAACAGAAAGCTTGGTGATGCCAGGACTTCAATCTGATTACGGTGTGGACCGCCTCTCCTAAGGATCCAGTCTGATACACAGGTGTGATGTGCCTGTAGCCCAGTGTTACAGCAGCTACAAGTTTTATACAGTTACAGAGCACAATCTGCTTGCTATACACAACAGACACAGAGAGGATTTATGGTGTTTGTCCTTTTATGACAGATGAGATCAGATGGCGGGTGAACGAGCCCTTAAAGTGTTGAGAAATCGCCGTTCCAGTCTGCGTCACAATGACGAATCACCGACATGTTCGTTGGGGCTGAACGGGTATTGAAGACCTCTGAGACGACAGCAAGGAGGAAGAGAGCTGGTCCAGTTTTCAAGCAGTCCATCATCAGCTGGGTGGATTTACAAGCAGAACAGAATGTCCCAAACTCAGTGAATTAATGCTGGCCTGGTGCTGAACAGACTGAGGCTGAAGGGACTGGGGAGACACGCATGCCATAGATTTAGTTTATTTTTATTGATTCGATTGATATTATTATTCTAATATTGAAAAAAATCCTGGACACCCACCTCTTGATCTGTGGGGCAGTGGTGGTAGAAGAGCTTCGCACCAGCTTTTTAGTAGAAGAGGGGGACAGGGAAAGGAGGACTTTAGAGGGCTTAGGTGGAGGGAGGATGGAGCAGTGTGGAGTCTTGGACAAATTCAACCTGAAACAGAAAAACAGGAATCAACAGATGCTGGCCAAAGAAGGGGGCTGTAGCTCAGGAGGTAGAGCAGGTCACCCACTGATCGGAAGGTCGGCTGCTCGATTCCTGGCTACCCCAGGCTGCGTGCCAATGTGTCCTTGGGCAAGATACTTAACCCCAAGCTGCTCTTTGACACAACCGTTGGTGTGTGAATGTTAGATAATTGGCATTAATCCTCACTTTGGAGTTTTATTTGACTTGGAAGCAGTCCTGTTTTTGCTTTTGATTCTATTAGTATATTTTACTAACAGTTTAGGGGAGATATCTCTTCAGAGGAAAGTCTTCCATGTTGCTAGGTTGCTCATTCAATACAGTCCTAAAAAATTCATACTGTTTTTTCTGCAACTGCAGAATGCATCACCAAAGCAGTACCTTTTCCCCATGATTCCAGAGTTTGAGCTCATCATTTCTCAGCATGCATCTCTTTCTTTGACCATAATAACCATTCACCATTAAGTTCAACAGGGCGGTACCTTGAGGAGGATGACACTGATCTAGGCGGTCGTATTCCCTTCAGTGCTCTCAGTTTGTCTCCCTGTGTCAGACCGGTGTCCTTGCAGCTATCCTGCACACAGGGAAGAAAGAGAGAACACAGGTTTGTTGCTGGGTTCACAATGTAAAGATAAATCAGCTGTCTGCTTATAGTTTGAACTGCGCAGTAATCATTCTTAGAAAGCAAATGCAGTTTCTTTCAACTCCCACTCCTGACCTCATCCAGGCTGTATGACTTGCAGAGGGTGGTGTTGATTGACAGGTCATCCATGCTGGAAAGCAGGCAGGACATTGCCTCCTGTTTCCCTCCCTCCACAGAGTCGGAGCTGTGAAACTGCTGTTGCTGCCGACGCTGTTGCCGCAGCTGCTGTTGCCGACTCAGTCTCTGCTGGACCAGCTTCTGTTTAGAGCGATGCACATCACCCTGAACCCACAAACTGTGCTGCTTCCTGCACACACACACAGAAAACATGCTCACAAGCTATCCATTTCTCCTTATTAAGATCCTTGCAATCAAACAGGACCTTTGATGTTTTGCATGCTTATAATTCAAATCATTCAGCAACTGCAGAGATGGATTAGTGTTTCTCTCTGACTGCATGTGGCCACAAAAGCCCTGTGGCAGACACGCACTTGCCTCACAGTGCACCAGTGGGTCTCAGCACACCATTTCGGAATCACTACTCTTGCACTTTCATGAACGACCCTTAAGGTTAATACTTGTCTCCAAAGGATCCCATCGGTGCCTTTGGAGTCATGGAAGTTGGATAGTTTGGTTTAGGCAGTCAACACTGAGACTGAAACTCACTCCTCTAAGAAGTTTTGCTGGGGACCGATGATGGATCCTGGTCGGCAGATTCTGATCCAAGCAATCGCCTCAGCTGCAGTAAACCGGAAGTGCTTCATCAGATAGCAGCCGATCAGAGTGCCTGTGCGGCCTAATCCAGCTATGAACAGTAGGAGTGTTTAGAGAGACAAAAGCAGGATATGCCTCAGGTGGCTTTAAGGAAGCATGTCATGTTTGTTTGAGCTGCAACAAAATGAATTCAAAAAAAAAAAAAAATACACAAACAATTCCAGTCCCACCTTTACAGTGCACTGCCACCGCCCCATCTGTACTTTCACACACGTGTAGAAAGCGTCTGATGATGAGGTCAGAGGGTGTGGTCCCATCAAGGAAGAAGAGGTCATGGTGCTCAAATCCTGCATCCTCAAACCGCCTGCCATCATATAACTTCCTGTTCAGACGAACCACGGTTGTCACAGCATTATGGTGAAAGTATGAAAAGTATGCCTCGGGTGTGTGAAGAGGATAACCTGGAGACAGAATTAGGAAGAACTGACTTACAGTAGTTTAGGTTAGAAATGGTGAATGTAGTTTTCGTCCAATAAACAGTCTGTTCCAGATGGTGCTGCCAGTGCATCACCGTGTGCCACCATGCCATTATTGGTGGCTCTATTACACCAAGATGTGCTAATGTTGGTAACACATCACACATGACAGTGTTAGGCAGAAAACCCTGCAAATTAAAACCGTCCAGCAAATTAAACTAGAGTTTGTTAGAGGGCAGAAGGGTGAACATGAGCTTGGTGTGTGGAGCATGGGTGGCTCTTCCCAGACAGCGTTTACCAGAAAGAGATGCTGCTGGTCAAAATCCTATCTAGAGTGCCTTTAGAAAGTGCTGAAGATGGTGCAGGTTTGCGCTTCTCGTCTGTTTCAGGAAGTGCAGGCACCGCTGTGCCCTCGTGACGAGAGAGGTGGGCATCCATGATGCAGCGGCGTTCTGTCAGGGCGAGCAAGGCGAGTGAAATCTAAAAAAAAGACCTTATTTAAACCCCACCACAATCAAAGCTATCACCAGAGTCATCTCTGCTGTCCTTCCTGCAAATTCACCACATGCCACTGCAATGATGTACACCCCCGGGGACCTGGTGCTTTCAGCTGACTCTATAGTGTGGTGATTTAGATTGGGAAGGCACTTTGTAATAAAATTACACACTTACCTTTTTTAATTATTCTGTGCCCTTAAGCTACTTTACATCCACATCTGCAGCCAATTTGGAATCACCAGTTAACCTAACATGCATGTCTTTGGACTGTGAGAGGAAACAATGAGTACCTCAAAGGAATCCAAGCAGATTCCACACACCAAAAAGGCCCCACCCTATCAGAAGGTCTTAACCCAGAACCTTCGTGCTGTGACACAACCGTGCTAACCACTGTATCACTATGCCACCTAAGCTTCTTGTACCTGGCATTTCCAGGTGGTTACCCATCCAAGAGGTAACCAGGCTCATCCCTGCTTAGCTTCTAAGCCTGGATAAGCCTGGGTATAGTTAGGGTGGCATGGTTTAAAAAAAAAAAGTCATGCTGAGGTGAGTGCTAAATATTTTAAGGATGTAGCAAAGCAATGGAACAATAAAGTAAGCCCAATTAATGCAGAAGGCACATGAAACATAACTGCATTCAATTTTGTCATTCTGTCCATTTCTAGGAATCTCTGAATCATAGAAACTCCTTGTTGGAAACTTGAGAAGTCCCTGCTTTTGAAATCGGACTCACCATTTTCGATCTTACTGCGAGCATGAGGGCTGCTGAATGCCAGAATTTTTCCTGGAATGATCCAGTTCAGATCTCCGTTTTCAACTCGCTAAAAATATTAAAAGAAAGGAAGCAGACACAATGACAAAGGTTAGAGATGTGTATCATTTTTAAACATTACAATAATGACTACTGGCCCCAAAATACAGCCTTAACACAACCGCTGCTGCAGTAATGAAGACTTACAGACTATCTGCTGCTATACTGCACAAAGGTCTCAGCTGATGAAACAGTGGTGTTCACAGGATCTTTTAGAACTTTGTTCATGTCTATTTATTCTGTTGATGTTGTAACTTCATCAGGGCAAAAGCACTGACCCACAGACCGGTTTTTCACCTTTGATTCACTGCTTGATGCTTATTCTTCTCTCAAAGAGGAAAACGTTCCTCACATAAGGAGACACGCTCAGGAGCTGTTGGATCTCCCTTCATATGTGAACAAACACTCTCAGTGGTGAAGTTCAACAGATACAGTGATGATCACGTGTCCACTGCCCTTCTCATTTCCACCTCAAGACTCTGAACCTGACTTTAATACACTTGTTCAACCCCAAAACGGCCTAGATTTCTCTCAGTGAAGAAGAAAAAAGAACAGAAAAACTGCATTTGAAGTAACTGAACTACAAGCAAAACAGCAGTGACACTTTGTATGAAGTTTCATTTTTTTCATGTGTCCCTTTGGGACAACTACTAAGCTTCTGCATACATGGGTCAACACTGTGTTGTGTTCAATAAAACTTAAAGCTAGTAAGCCAGTGAGACCATAGACTCATCAGAAAAGTATTTGCTAAGCTTATGACTCAAGCTAGCAGTAGGCTTTTCTTCCTGGAAGTGGAAAAAAACTGGTTAGGTTCATACCTGATTTAATAAATGTCATAGAGTTTGTTTTCAGAAGAATACTACTGCAAAATGATCTTGCTTTGAATAATGTAAAATCTGACAGCTCTTTAACAGGGTAAGCCAACTAAGGTGAGCACTCTGCTGTTACCTCATAATGTTCATATTCCTCCGCACTGAAGCTTTCAAAATCCAGGAAACCATGCTGTAATGCCTGCGCAAGTTGAGAGCAGAGACGGATCACCATTTAAAAATAAAGTGGCAGCAGCTGGTCCACTATCTGCTATACATATATTTATATATATATATGTGTGTGTGTGTGTGTGTGTAAATGTATATATATATATATATTGTCTTAACTATAACTTTCTATCATATACATCCAGTGGTGGATCCTCACATTAAACTTAACAAAAGTTTCAAATAATGAGGTTAGTTTATGATGGAAATTTAACAAATGTTCATTTACTGAAATAATCAACTTCAGCCAGTGCGTGCTGTTTACCTTGCGGATTCCTTGTAAGCAGTCTAGAACAGTGAGGTTGAACGAGCACTCCCCCACTGCTGCATCTCTGTGGGGTACGCACACAGACACACACACACAGTAATGGCTGTTTAGTTCTAATCAAAAGCCTCTTCGATAAAACAGCACCTGTTTAGCTTAGCTAAGCTTAGGATAAAAACTGGAAGCCAGCATGGAGCACTGGGATCGAGATCTTTCCATCGGCCTTCAAAACATCGTAAGGCAAATATGTTTCCTCCTGCTTCCAGTCTTTCTGCTAAGCTAAGCTGACTGGATTTAACAGATAAAGAAGAATGGTGTTGATATTCTGATTAAATGTAAAGAAACTTGCCAAAGCATGCAGCGCTAGCATGTTTAGTAGAAAGCATCGGCCTGTACCTAAATGGCATGTAGACTGTGTTGCTCCCTGAGATCAGAGTCCTGTAGGCATCTTCTGGGCTTCTTTTCAAATAGATCACCTGGGGGGTGGGGGGCAGAGGTTCAACTGCATAAGTAATAATGGACAGATATGCAAACGGGTCAATGGAGAGATGAAGTGACACTTACAGCATAGGCACCGATGAGAACAGCTGCATTGGCTCTCTTCTTCTGGTCATAACTGGTGTAGTGGACCAGTCTCTTTCTAGACATTGTGAATGACTAGAAACAAAAATAATAACAATAACCAATAATCAGTGAAAACAACACATGTGTATTAATGAAATCTAAAATGGTATCCACTGTCAGAGCAGTGCAGAACAAGCGTCAGAGCAAAGACCTTACAAAGAAAGTGGGTAAAGTCTCTTCCACATTATATCTCTACACAGTGTACTCAGCTATGAGTGCTGCCCCGAGTGGAGCGTACAGACCTCAGTCTGCATTACCTTGAGCTTTTTGTTGAGTTTGCAGCAGTATCTGTACAGCATGGCCAGGTTGAGGGGCCCAAAGTCTGCATAAAAACTGCAACACATAGTGAAAGAGACACGTCAAATATACTTACATTTCTATCTTTCAACAGAACAAGAAAAACACAACAGAAATTACATAACAATACACACAGATCAATAATAATAATAATAATAATAATGCCTTAGACTTATATAGCGCTTTTCATGGTACTCAAAGCGCTTTACAATTCTGTGCACCATTCATTCACACCTCAATCATACTTGGTGGTGGTAAGCTACTAATGTAGCCACAGCTGCCCTGGGGCAGTCTGACAGAGGCATGGCTGCCAATTTGCGCCTACGGGCCCTTCGACCACCACCAAACACACAACCACATTCACACTAGGCAATGCAGGTTGGGTGTCTTGCCCAGGGACACAATGATGGCACACGCTCAGATGGGGACTCGAGCCCGTGACCCTTGTGAGCACCTACCCACTGCGCCACTGTCACCCCCCATTCAAACCAGATCAGCTGCAAGATAAACATCCCTGACAGATGACATTAATAACTGACCATTGTCTTATCTGGCTCTTACCACCCACAAGCTATAGCTCTTTCAGCTGTTGCAGACCAAGCACAAACTGCCATAGCAGAAGTATTCCCTGACAGCAGTGACGTCCCCTTGCTTGACAATGCACTCTGCATAGCTGCGCAGCAACAACTAATGCAGCACAACAAAGACTTTAAAGAACTAACTCAGCCTCTAAACTACCACAGGACACTCCAAGAGGTCAGGGGTGCGTGGTAGCCATACATTAGGCAGGCGGTTTTGATGTTGGCGTTGATTGCTCTTAGTTAATAATTTAAGTTTTACCTTTGAGCACACGCACACAAACTTTGGAGAGTTTGAGAATAAACTGACTATGTACAGTATAATTGATACACTGCATAGCCACTGGGAACTCACCCACTGGCTTCAATGAACGCTTTGGCTGCTGCCAAATTGGTTGTTTGCAGCAAGACAGTTCCAGGAAGCTCACAGCTTTGTTTCACTTGATGAAACCAAACTGGAAATTAGCAGGTTGTCTGCTGCAGAAAATACAGCCATTGTCCAGACTGGCACTTACCATGACAACCCCTGCAATGGTACAAGTCAACACTGCTCCATGTGTGGCTGCCTACTATGAATGTGCATGGTACGGTGCAATATTCTAGATGTTAAGAAGGAAGAAATCCATCTAGACTTGAAACCAAAAATTCTACACAATCATTTTCCTGGTACCATATATATATATATATATATATATATATATATATGCAATTTGTATTTTATGTTGTTGAATCATTCTTTATTGTCTATTCTCCATGAGAATCTCTTACTGTATGAAAATGTATTATTTTATGTTTTGTACAGTTCTTACGGCATCGTTGGTGACACCTGTGTCCAATTAAATGCCAGTAAAAATCAAGAACGCTTCGTGTCCGTTTTTCAACTTGGAGGGAGTTAGAAAACATTTTTCCTATATTAAATCTGTAGGGCCTTGTCTTTACAGTATAAAGTTCCTTAAGAGTGGGGCTGCTCAACTATGGAAAAAAAAAAAACATAACCACAATCATCCATCCATCCATTTTCTTCCGGGTTGCGGGGGCAGCAGCACAAGCAGAGAAGCCCAGACTTCCTCTCTCCAACCACCTCCACCATGTCATCCAAAGGGACCCCAGGCCAGCCGAGAGATGTGATCTGCTCCAGCATGTCCTGCATCTGATAAATAATCATGATTATTTTGGTCAATATTGAAAATCCTATCCTCAGTATATATCTCTGGACAGGCGGCTAAACTCTTGATCTAACTTGAAGACTCTGAAGACTATCAGCTTGTCCACTGGCTTATTGAAGATGCAGAAAAGTGTGAAACTAAAACATATAAAAGAGCAAATCAATTACATGCTAATTTTGAACGTGTACATAAGCACAACATATATATATACACGGTCATATGAACTGCATATTTTAACCTTACTGTATCTACAACATTCTTAGTCTACAAGATATGTTAATCTTATAATACACATTGTAAAAATATGTCATGTCCATGACACTGAGGAAGCTGGGACAAGTATCAGTGCATGCCATATCCAATCTAGAGGGCATAGACTTTTTAGGAAATCTGTGATTTAGGCTGTTTGACCTGCTTTTGCACATGTTGGACTGTTTTCATCCAAAAGATGTATATTTTTGCATAAATTATGGAAATGCACCTAATTACAGACTAGTAAGTAAACCATTTGTGATATGTAAATAATAATTATACAGCATACAGAATTCAAAACACAGCGACAACGGAGGATTTTACTGTCGCTTTTTTGGAATTAAAAAAAAAAGTCGCTATTGGGGTGGTGAAAAGCCGCTAAGTTTGCAGCACTGAGCCCAGCCCATAGATATACGTATATGTGTCTATGGCCCAACAGATATCATAAAAGAAATTATATATTTTATAACAAACTTTTATTCTGTCTATGATGCTGACAGAGTGGGTCAGCGTGCACGGGACAAAATTGATCTATGTAATGTGGATCTAGGCAAAGCATTAAAGTTATTAAGTCATTTCATAAAGTTCATTTGTAGTTCTAAACATATTTAGGGTGTTTTTTTCTTCACGTTTTGTTTCTCCAAAGATGTTTTTCCTCTCTCCTACAGCGTCGATTGCAACTACATGCAAATGACCAATTATGCAAATTAGATGATGACTTCATATAGCGACTTCTATTTTAAGGAAAATTTCCCGTTATTTTTAAATACAAAACTTGACAGGTATGAATAATCATACAGTAAAAATGGAATCTATTGATGGAATAGCACCCTCATTTTATTCATTCTTTTTTAATGGAGAATTCAGGTGGACCCTGACATGGTTTGCTGATCCATAATAGAGCCTATGATCACCGATTTAGGTGATTTTCTATGGAAAATATGTTGAGATACATACTCTGAATTACAGACATCTTCACTCAAACGTTCACA
>JAMQGT020013166.1:0-115185 GCA_024447675.2 Pterophyllum scalare | reverse complement strand
TAGATTCAAAACAGAAAATCAGAAATTCTTTCACAAATTGTGAAAGAGTTGATGCAGGACAGCAATTTAACTTTAAAATGACATGGACACTTCACAACCTTGCTTTTATATAGGAACATAACCAGAAAAAAACCAAGTTGATAACCAGTTGACCTTATTGCAAAGAGATGTGTCGCAGACAAGTTGCACTTGTCAGTGCAGACTGACTCTCATTGATTGTATTGTCAATCTGTCTGCATTTATAAACAAGAAGCACTCCAAGAGTGCAAACTTCCACCAAATCAGCTCATGCTCTGGGCGGTATCTATTTTTAATGGAATCGTATTGTATTTTGTATATATTCATTTTGTTTCTTGTTCTTTCTGAAAGAAAGGAAGATGTGAAATGTAAAAGTAATATCAGAGGTTAAATGTGACATATTTGGATGCAAACTATAATGTGATATTTAGAAATCCCCATAGACCAGTATCATTTCCTAAATGTTGCCAATGCAAACAAAGGCAGTAACATTTTAACCTTAGTTTTACAGATATTTTATGAAAGTTTGACCTTGAAGAAGAGGTCAGTAGTCCAAAGTACTGTGATATTTAGAATCCCCATATATCATTTCCTTTATGCCCATTTCTTGTCAATAGAAACAGTGGCAGTAAGAAACCTAGTTTTAAATAGCTCAATATAGCATTATTACCAGTTTGATGTTCAGATCAATCTATTGACCTTGAAGGTCAAATGTGACATCTTTATACAGTACTTTCTATATGTTGACAATACACACCACTAAGGCTGCAACGATTTCTCAAGTAACTTGAATAATTTGATTATAAAAAATCCTCGGCACAAATTTGTTGCTTCAGTGTTTCGTTTAAACACTGCAGCTCAGGTGTCTCCATGTAAACGCGAGCGTTACCACCCACATTACCGTTATTAAAGTTCTTCAATTGCTACGACAGATTTCTCTCATTTGGAAAAGCGACCCTTTAACACTGAAAATATCATCGCCGACACATTCTTCTGTGCCTCCATTGCTCTCTACGCCCATGTGTGTGTTTTGCTCGCTGGGCTAGTTTTCGCGTGGCAAACACTAGCGATCATTCGTTGACAGACCCCCAGCTGCTCCATCCACCGCTATTTGTTTCACACAGCCAAAAATCTGGCAGTTAAGCTATGGAAGTTAAAATATCCAGACGAGCTGTTAATGAGACAACGGTATTTCTTATCTGATTAATTGATAGAATAATCAATAGCATACTTGATTAATAAATTAAGTGATAGTTGTAGCCTTACACACCACACTTTAAGAATCATAGTTTCTAAGTTATAAGGCTTTTTGTCAATTTTTGACCAATAAATCATTAAGTTGATTTTGAAGACCTTGGTGGATGTAAGCCAAATTTTAATGGATTGTTAACATGACCCCACTCTACACCTCTGCAAAGTTTTATCACAATTCATTCAAAACTTTTAGTGCTGTCATGTTGACAGACTGGCACACATGAAAACACTACTGAAAACATAATTTCCTTGGCGGAGGTAATTAGATGACCATTATTTACAACTCATCACTGGTATGTCTTAGAGTGATTGCGGTCAGTCTGAGTGGAACTGAGATTGTTTTGGAGTTTGTCTCCCACCAGGTGACCTATGCACTCACCTTGTACACTCACCCTCTGGGCAACCAGCTGGTTGCTGCAACTGCTTGTAGTTGGTCTCCAAAAAAAAAAAAAATTCAGCGCAATCACCAAGCAACCACTGATTTTTACTAGTCACAAGGGGTTTGCAATCCTATTTTTACTCCAGTGTGACTGAGATAGAAATTCTAGAAATGTGAGTGCATTCCATTATATAATTATAAATGGTTATCATTTTTCTTTTTAAATATTTTTAAAGCTATTTTCCAGAAATTATCCCCATTATTCATATTTTGATATGCTCTTATGTAAATATTAAATATTTTAACTTTTGTTAAATATTTAGGTACAAGAAAAATAAAGTTTATGATTACTAATGTTGCAGTAAGTGGGGCTAAAAACCAGCTCATGTGCTAGAAAAGTGTATTAAATTCACACTGATTAAACCACAAGAGCAGTACATTGTAAGCCACATGGAATTGGTAGGAAGTCTCTCCTGGATTGGGAATGTTGCCGGGAGTGTTTGTGCCCACAGCTGGGGGGCATGCATGCGCTTAAGCTTGATCCTATTAACACGGCTGCTGGCTAGAACAAGGGCAGAAGGGAGATATAAACCAAGAACAAATCACAAACATCCAGATGTTACAAAGATACATAGAAATGGATGGGAAAGTTTAGGATAAATCTGGTCTATCTAGTCACTGAGGACACAGAAGAGGGAAGGTAGTGTGTATGTGTGCTGTTTATTGTCACTACTGTTAACAGTGGTCTAGTGGCCTGGTGCTCTGTTTCCTGCATTCTCTGGCGTCAGTAAACAGGAAGCAGATCGGTCTGTTGCTCCCTGCTTTTATCTGTCCTTTTCTGTCTGTCCTTTGGTTCCTCTTTCTTCCTCTTCCTACACTGCCTCACTCTGAGTACAAGCATTATATGTGGAAAAGGAATAGGTATCTAGCTCCCACTGCACATCATTAGTATGGCAAGCAAAACAGGCAAAATGGTGAGTTGTTTCATCCAGGATAAGTGTGACATGCTCAGGGATGTTGGGCCAGTTGCTTCTTACCTGTTTTCTCCTCACGCTATTCTTGGCATTCCTGTTTTTCCCTCCTGGGCTTCCCCTGGAAAGCTGTCAGAAATGGTGAGCTACGGCTGCAATCACTTACGATAATGTTGTTGTCATCTTTTGTTGTCTTTCCTCTAGTCCCAATTTAACATTGATTTGGTGTTTGTGTGTGCATGGTGTGCTTCAGGCCCTGAAGGGCCTTCCTTTCCCACACCACTTGAGACATGAGGTTATTGACAGCGCAAGAGGTCAAAGGGATGGCTGAAAGGATTTGGACGGAGGGAGCAGTTTGTTCAAGACTGGCACAGCACTCTTTGTTGTTGCTAAGACCAAAGATTCCATCTTTGGACTCCCATTGTTGCAACATACGCTACAAACAGAGTCACATAACACATGCAGAAACTTAAGCTGGAAAGCAAACACACACACACACTCTTCATGCTCTTACTAAGCTATCACATAGTCTTAAGAGAAGAGGACATTTTTCCTGTCTCCCCTGTACTCTGTGCCTTTCTCTGGCAGTCTTTGGAGAGAGGGGAACAGTTAGGTCTAATGCTTAGACATGGCTGGTTGATCACAGTGTGCTCACACTGAGCTTTGGGGGATTGTGAGAGACTGATTTGACTGTCTGTTAGTTTTAGCTCTACCCACACTACACTCTAAATTGTCCAGAACAAAGGTTGTTCCAGAGCTCCTCAACCTTGGTTGGCTCCAACCTCGAAGCGCTCACACTTTGGGAAGCTAGCTTTAGCTTGTAAGGTCTTCTTATACTTCATGATATTCTCTGTCTGCAAAATGTCTTACAGAAATGCTTACAGAAAGAACCTCTTCTGCTTGCTAGTAGAAATTTCTTCATTAGTCCACCCATGAACATTTCCTCACCTCTGCATTTTGTTAGTCCGCCCGAGTCGCTGGTATTTTGGATTTATGACAGGAATTACGTCGGCTCAAGCTGAATGGAAAGAGGTCTAAGTGGGAGAAGAGACTGTTACACTTTGTGAATTAATAACAGAGAGCGTTCTGTAGGGACTTAGATAGAAGCAAGAGTAGGGTGGGATGAAGACACAGGCTTTTGGCTCCCATCCTGCATTCCCTGGGTTGGTTCACAGCTGGAACAAAGAAGAAGGGAGGTATACAAAACAAAGGAATAGCAAAGACTTTGCAGATAATTAGAAATGCACCAACTCCTAGCTTCCCGATTCAGCTTGTGGTACCTATAGTCAGTATGTCTGCCTTTATGAAAGGTTGCCTTTGCAAATGGGGTTTCTTTTACCAAATTCACTCATTGACATCAATTATATGTCAGTGTTGTAATGCCAACTTTCAACTGTACATTTGATTTTTTTTTTGTGTATATTTTTTTAAGTACACTGTGCTAAAAAGAACAGTTAATGAGATTTTTTTTTTTTAAATTATGCATCAGCATGATCAGTTACCTTTTTTTCATATCCTCGTGTAAGTCCTTTATGGCTATAAAATTAGCCACTTATTCACATTCACCTGATGTGCATAAGGGTGTTGGTACTACAATACATGCAGGTTGTGTTTTGGAGTTATCTCAGTTTAGGCGGTATACACTGGTATGTTTTTGGTGCAGAAGGAAAAAAATAAGAAATACATATATCCTCAAACATAAAAAAAAGTCTGTTAATACAACTGCAGCATATGCATAAATTACTTTCCAAATAAGTCAATAAAACCAGCTACACAACAGCATTGCTAATAAACATTTATGGGATTTACACACAGTTTTACACTTAGCTTTTACACTTAGTTTCTGTCATCATGCCATATTCTTGTGTTTTTAAATGATAGAAGTTTGGCCTTCACAACCATATCAGTCCTCTTAGCATGCAACAAAGTGGACACACAGAGTAGACTTCTCTTACTGGTCTCTGAATACTTCTGTTGGCTTACATAATGCCAGATTTCACTGGCACAACTCTGTGTTTGGACAGGTCCATGCCTGCTCACTTTCTCTGCCTCATGCATCTGTCCATATGTAAGCCAAAGCAACGTGGCATCGCATCTGATGTGCCTTGTAAACAAGGTGGGAGGTTCATTGTGCTCATTTTTGAAATGGACTGTGCCTTTGTAGCAGCAGTATCTACTACAAAAATGTTTTGTGTTTGTAAAGGTACAAACTCAAGATTATGTTTGTAAGAGAACAATTAATCAGTTAAAAAAAAAAACCCCACAGATCTTGAGTCTTTCTCTTATTCAGATTTTCACAGTTTATTAGTATGACAGGAACAAAGTACTCTGTTTCCAGACACTTATTTCACAGTATTTATTCTCTCATTATTAGCGTCTCTGCTTGTTGTCTGCTTGTCTTGGTTTTTGTGGGTTCTGTCATCTTTGTTCACCTAGACATGCAGTGCTCATGAACTCACAAAGGACAAGATGGGTAGAAAGCAGAATAGCAGGAGAAAGTGGTTTGCACCGACAAAGACAGAAAATGTCGCTATTTGCACTGCAGTATTTTGTGTGTGTGTGTGTGTGTGTGTGTGTGTGTGTGTGTGGTGGGGGGTGTTCTGGAGTTTTATTTTGTCATTGTCAGGGGAATCTGAGTATTTATAGAAGCTCTTGCTTGTCCTGCTTCCAATTTGCAGATGAATTACATTCCGCTCTAACTTCGTGGAGGTTTCTATCATGTAAAGAGTGAGAAAAGAAGGGCAGGAAGAGAGACGGCTAATGACATATATAAAAGCTAAAGTAAGGAGGAGATGAGGATTGATGACTCACCCAGAAGGAGACAGGCAGACACCTTTGGTGGCCAGGACTCTTCTCATACTGAAGCATACCTGCACTGCAGCATAGCCTCCTCACACTCACTAACGCATAAGTGTGTGGGCTGGCAGGAAGAGATTTATGGTATGGCTGCTTTTGTAATACAATTCCTCAGTATACACATATACACAGGCTGGCAATATGAAGTCCCAGTGGACCAGAATGATGACTTGGCTTTAAAGTAGGCCAAGGGCCAGATTGAAGGACACACAGACACGCATACACATAGGCCCACACTGAGTCATATTCACTCTCGTTTCTGTTCTCTGTGGACTTTTCAAAAATAGCAGATTAATCCAGTGAAATGAGCAGTTCTGAGAATTCGTCAGTTGTCTATCCCTGTTTCCCTCTACTCCATCATCTCCATCATCCCTCTGTTTCCCCCCTTGCTTTCTTTTTATCCTGCTGTGAAGCTGGCAGTGACTTTGGTCATGTTTGACCTTTGGATTTGTGCTGGAAAGAGGGACGATGATTGGTTTATGACATAATACACAGAGATGCGGACCTTGGATTTTTAATTGACTTACAACTCTCCAAAGTCTGTTTTACTGGCACCTTTGACCGAATGATAACTCATTTGCAAAGCTCACTGGGAACTTACCTTCTGAGATAGTGGATCAGACTTTATAATCATGTGAGAAGGGTGTGCCATTATTGTACATGCAAAACCAGGAAGAGTGTTTTTGACCATTCAGTGACTGCTTTGCTCAAACTTCCTGTAGTTTCTACAGAAAGTGTTGGTCTCTTTTCCTGACCATCTGAAAAGATACACTTCCAGTGTATTACACATGAATATTTCAAAAAATAAATAAATGAAGAACTCTTTCACAGCATTTCCTGAATTCAGTTTCAAGATTGCACAAAAGCTTTCTCTAACCAGCGTGCTTGGTGCATTTTAACATCCTTAGGAAAATAAATGTTTATATCTGTCTCTTGTTTCTTCAAGGAGCATGTATGAGTAACGCGCAAAAGAGGAAGTGGGATCTCTGAAGCTCCGCCCTCGCTACTGGTGGAGCACCCTGCACATCTGACCAGAGACCCCTTAAGTCACTTTGAAAGGTATGAATTGAGGAATGATGTGGCTGCATGAAGTGAGGCAACATATGCATATGTCACAAATATTATCACCACCCTACACCACCTGCTTTTGTTTTGGGGTTTTTTTAACTGACCTCAGCTCACCTATGGTCACCCTTTCTTTCTTTTAATGAGCCATAATAAGATAAGTGCACTGGACAAAGTTGCACACATTTAGTCTAAATGTGACCCTTCTTTCAACTTGGTACCCCATATGACCATGATATATAATAAAATCTATTTTTATTCATCTGCAGGCAAAATAAAAATTTGTGTTTGAACTGTTTTTGAGAAATTAACTGTTACATTGTCAAACATAAACCTCAGCACCCAATTAACAGCCAAATGACTCTTGATTTTGAGTGGTGACTCTTGATTGCAAATTGTTTGGGCACATTTGCATTCACTTTGACTCAATTCTGGTACTCATGTTGCATTTCTGCTGGCTTTGTCAAAGAGGTTAGCTAAGTGAAAGGCTTTCCATTAGAGAGGTGGCTCTACCTTGTTGTTGCCTTTGTGAATTGGGCAGCTGCTGCACACAGGAATGGTACATGCATTTGTTTGTAAGGTGTGCAGGCAAAATAAAAATTTGTGTTTAAACTGTTTTTGACAAACTAACTGTTACATTGTCAAACATAAACCTCAGCACCCCATTAACACCCAAATGACTCTTTTGATTTTGAGTGGTGCCTTGTTGTTGCCTGAGTGAATCAGGCAGCTGCTGCACACGGGAATGGTATATGCATTTGTTTGTAAGGTGTATGGAAGGGTCCCCTTCATTAGCCTCAGTCAGCCATGCAGCCGTGTAGAAAGATTGGTTTCTAACTATGTAGAAAAAACATGGTTATGTTTGGTCAAGAATCTAAAAATCAACAGTATGCAATAAATGAAGATATAACAAGAATAACAAGATTATTATTACAACTGTTCAAATGCATGTAGAAATGCATGTAAGAGAGCACTGCTTCAGCTGATCTCCTATTAATTGTTTCTCTCATTCTTCAGTATCAGTAACTCATTATTGCGTCACAGAAACAGCTTGTAACCGTTATGTAACTGTCTTGTATTGTCTTCATATTTCAGACTTTGCTATGATCTATTGTGTATGTGCTGTACATTCAAAGCCTCAAACCTAAGTATGCCATTGCTCACGCATTAATACGCTATGATACTATTCATATACACAAGCTTAAGTATTCTTAAAAAGTGTCATTGAATATTTTTTTAAACTAAAATGAAGGGTACATAAGTAAGGATGGAGGCCACAGATTTGCTGTAAATTACAACTATTATCTTTTTTTTTCTCTATAAATGTGTCAAAGCTAAAAGAACGTTCCACAAATAATGAATTGTATTTACAGCATGTTGCCCTTTTTATGGCTATTTTATGGCTGATGGCTAGGTGTGAAAAAGGACAATCTGCTAAATACAGAGATCAGTAAACTCTAAAAGGATAACGTGTCATATTTTGTCAGTGTGACACAGTGTGGCACAATATTGTGTCAATGTGACAATGTGTGAAGCTAATGTTAGCAGCAGATTAATTTGTAACACTATATTAGTGTAACTGGCTGCTGTGATCCCCCCCCCCAGTTGTTAAAATCCAGCAGTGCTCTGCTCTTTAATTTACAAAGCTTTGTTATATCTAATTTGTTACCTTATTTGAAATATCTGAACTACCTAGGCACTTAACTCGGTCTGGATGTTTGTTTTACCTTATCAGCTGGTGCAGCAGCAACCATAAATCAGCTTTTATCTCTCTGTGAAGTGAAGTTCAATTAATAGGAGGATTACATTGGAGTTTTCTTAAAAAGGATTGGATAAATGACACTTAAAGCAGTGGTGTGTTTGGTACTAATATTTAATATATATATATTTTTGTAAAGTAAGAATACTGATTATCAATAATGATTTTAAAAAATCCTAACAATGGCCATTTCTACACATAAGACTGACATAAAGATCAAGGGTTCATTTTCCAAAGAACCATTAATGCATTGTAATGCAAATAATGCAATGCAGCAGTACATTTTTTTTCCTGATTTCTTTCTCTTGTTGTTTACTTATGTATGTACATGTGCTTTAGGATACACATTAGCCAGTATAATAGCATAACGAGCTGTCAGAACCTTTGATCTTTATTTTTATTACTTTGTGTTATCCTGCAACTAAGCACACAGAAATTGCACAAAATATTGCAGATATATCACACATTACATGCTTTGGCAATGAACACCCCGACATGACAAAATTAGCTAAAGGTCATGCTCAGGAGACGGCAATGGTGTTTTCTCACAAGAAGATTAGGATATAAATTACTGGTAAGGAACTCCCCCCCCTTTTTTTTTTTTTGCCTAAGGTACTCGAAGAGGTTTTGGATAAAAGCAGCCATAAAATTCAATGGTTCCACTGTAACATGGTTTTAGAAATATTACCATTTTCCCCATTTTAAGACTTAAAAAAAATCAAAGCAGATTGCAGAAAGTTAGTTAGAGGCAGAGAAATCCAGCTGTGCTGTCAGAGACTCGTAAATCCCTCCTGCTTGGCGTGAGCTATAGCAGGAATAGTAGCAGTTGTAATAGTAGAAAAGAGCAGCAAACATGCAGGAGAGACAAAACACACAAACCTGCTGAGTCTAATGGTTCAGACTTTAAGTATTACAGTGTGATTAGGGAGTTTGTGTGCGAGTACGTGTTAATACCATTTAACACACAGCCTGTGATAGTGTTTTAATTGTGTAAACTGTTGTATTATTTGTGCCAGTCAGTGTGATCAAAGCCTCCACTGTGCACCTTTGCCTTTGTGTGAGACAACTGCAAAAATGTTAAGCGTTATTAAAAGATAATTTACAGCATACTAGCATCAAATGGACCAACAGGATGATGCAGTCGATTGTGTGTTCTTATGTGTGTTGTAATCAATATATTTTAATGCCTGTACACACACAACTCCACTCTCTTTCCAGCCATCAGGGGAATACCCCTCGTGACAGTCATGTATATTGACTTTGGCCAAAAAGGCCCCAGTGATGGGAGATTGAAGTATTTAATTCCACTTTGCTTGTGAGCCAAGTTTTGCATTGGTAATCAATGTCAGCTGGGACTTTCACGCTGCCCTGGGCAGTTCTCTCTGTTCTCTCTGTTTTTTATACTGATTTTTAAAACTTTTTATATCGATAGTATTGTTGTGCCAAATCAGAACCTCCGCAATAATACTGGTATAAATGTTTACATGATATGAAAGTGTCATGGCATCGCTATATCAATGACATGCCTTCATGTTCCCTAGTCAGCACAACAACGTGACAAACCCAGGCATGTCTGACACCAAGTGCGGCATGTCAGCCTCTGATGAGGATTTTGTAAAAAGGGAGGTAGTTCAACAACCCTCAACAAAGCATTATGCAAAATATGCAAGAGAACTGTCCCTGATAAAGGTGGAAATTAATTTGTTTTACAAGTTGAGGCAAAATGATACCATTTAGTACAACCAGGCTTTGAAGGTACAGGAGAAGAGATACTAGCAGCTGGTGAGGTTACCCCCAGAGTGACAAATGACCTAGTCAGCTGTGGCTCAGGAGGTAGAGCAGGTCATCTACCAATTGGAAGATTCAGTGTTTCAATCCCCAGCTCTTCTAGTCTGTCAAAGTATCCTTGGATAAGAACCCTGAGTTTCCCTCATCAATTGGATGTCAAAAGCATAAGGGGAAAAAGTGCTTGTGTAAATAGATGCTGCAGCAGCATTTATTACTGTAATTGCTAAAACATTGCTCAGTACTTTTTTTTAATAATCAGAAATATTGTTGTAAATTTCCTTTAAATATCATGATATGATTTCGTGATTTGAGGCCCTATCACCCACCCCAATAGATAGTTTAGTTAGGTATGTTGCAGGTTCCTCAACTAACAGTATCTGCCATTTTTCAGTCATCTGGTTATGTGGAGATTCGCAAACCAAATTTGGTATTCTGCTCTGATAATATCTGTGACATTTTAAGAAGAACCATCCTGTGGTGGATCTTCTTCTGTTCAAAGCTTTCTTTGCATCATCCTTTCTCTGTGTCTAGACTGTGTCCACTGAGTCTGTATTTCATCAGGAACTGTTTCTGCTTTGCATTTCTGACATTTTATAATAGTCTGCCAATTTATATTCGTGCTTTTGGGCCAGATACCAATTGTGTTTGATTTACCTATTGTTCCAGATAAGTATTTTTATCAGCTTAATAATTTAGTTTACTTTGATTTGTTTTTGGAGGAGATACAAACCCAGCCTCAGGGGGTCACAAGCGAGTACAATCAAAGTGCTGGTTCCAAGCCTGGATAAATGGGAGGGTTGCTTCAGGAAAATCTATGCAAAATCAGACATGCAGATCCATCCACTGTGATGAACCCTTGGGAAATAAGGGAGCAGCCGAGAGTACTTTCTTTAGTTATTGTAAGGCCATCTTGGTCTGACGTTGATCAGTGAGGGTTTCAGTAAAGATACCTTCAGTAAGGGTATCTTCTGACAAAAACACATCTGGGGGCTTCCTTAGGGTAACTACTCACTGGTATGGTCCCCTGAGAACTACATTTCTTTAGAGTATTGTCTGTTTGCATGTCAGCAGGAAACCCAACATGATATAATAGCCAGTTGGCCTGACTACAGATAGGCTGCAACCAGAACAACAAGAAGCAGGAGAACGCTATGATTGGAGGAGTGTGTTTGTTGTGATTTGTAGATTTTATGTTGACAGTGGAGTTGGAAATGAGGGATGCAATTAAAAGCACCTTTTCTTCTTTTTCGAGTAATATAACTCAACATTGTAAGTGGCTACTTTCTTTGCACATTGTCAAGTTTCTAAGTAGCTACAAATTTTAGACAGAGGCTTCCTCCTCATACCACTATTAGCCCGGCTAATAGATCATTTGTGCCTGCTTTACCAGCATGTGTCGATCTGTGACCAAAGAAAGGATGCAGTAAACTATGCCAGTGCAGATCTGCTTTGTTCTTCATGGGGATGCCTAGTTTGGAGGAAGTGCTAATTAAGTTTTTTTTAATATTTCATTTTGATGAGTAAAAATCACATTGTTTTCTCTTGCAGTCTTAATAAAGCTTGGACTATACTGTTCAATGATTCTCTGTGCTTTACTCCAGTTTTAGAGTTATGTGTTGTTTATGAAGGTAATAAAGTCATTTTATAACATAACTTGGCTAACGATTGAATGTTAATGTAGCGGTTAGCAGTGCTGCACCAATCATTGTATGGTTACTTCTATGACATTGTACACTTTGGTCTCTCAAAGGTTTCTGGTATGTTGGAGAGTGCTATGCTGAGTTAGGATCTGAAGATGAAGGATGCTGATAGTTTCTATCACCTGCTGTGGGGGCACACAAAGATGGGGGGACTTTCCCTGTTTCCCTTTTCTTTTTTTTAAATTTAAATTTAAATTTTCTTCTAAATGCCAAAATGCTTATTCTACATGCTTTTTAAAAATTTTTTAATTTTTAAAATTTTAAATCATTCTCCTAACGTACAAGGTCTTGAATAATCAGGCCCCATCTTATCTCAAAGACCTCATACTACCATATTACCCTAATTGAGCACTTCACTCTCAGACTGCTGGCTTACTTGTGGTTCCTAGGATACTTAAAAGTAGAATGGGAGGCAGAGCCTTCAGCTTTCAGGCCCCTCGTCTGTGGAACCAGCTCCCGGCTTGGTTTCGGGAGACAGACACCCTCTCCATTTTCAAGATTAGGCTTAAAACTTTTTTTTTGATCAAGCTTATAGTTAGGGCTGGATCAGATGACCGTGAACCACCCCTTAGTTATGCTGCTATAGGCCTAGGCTGCTGAGGGGGGTTCCCATAATGCACTGTTTCTTCTCATTCACCTTTATTTACTTGTTTATACTTCACTCTGTATTTAATCATTATTATTAATCTCTGGCTCTCTACCACAGCATGTCTTTTGTCCTGTCTCTCTCCCCTCAGCCCCAACCGGTCGCAGCAGATGGCTGCCCCTCCATGAGCCTGGTTCTGCTGGAGGTTTCTTCCTGTTAAAAGGGAGTTTTTCCTTCCCACCGTCGCCAAGTGCTTGCTCATAGGGGGTCATTTTGACTGTTGGGTTTTCTCTGTGTTATTGTAGGGTCTTTACCCACAATACAAAGCGCCTTGAGGCGACTGTTTGTTGTGATTTGGCGCTATATAAATAAAATTGAATTGAATTGAATTGAAATTGAATTTTTGCTTCAGTGCATTTACTCTGTGTGGCCGAGGCAGTGATTTTGAGCTCCAGGTAATTATAGTATCAAGTATTTAATCATTTGAATTATTTGCTCTTCTGACATTTGGGTTTATCTTGGAAGCTCATCATTTTAAATTTGTTGAAGCTGACTGTCAGTCAATACTGCTACCAGAGGTTGAAGTGCTGTTGTTGTCCCTCCTTTCCCCCCTTTCTTTATTTCCCTCACTAGCTTCTTCCTTATGTGGACAGAATTGTAGTTTTGCTTGCCAATTTTTATTCTGCTTTTATTACTGACATGAGCCCCTTTTGCTCTGGATCGGTATTACCAGCATAACTCGTGTGATTTAGAAATTACCCTCCCACGTCTGTGTGGGAGGGACACCTCGCACAGGAAAAGCAAGGTCTCTGTTTTTGCTTGAAATAACTAACATTATGATGCCCAGAGGGGAATTCACACACTACCCAACAGCATGTGAAATGATCGAAGGCAGCCTTACCTTTACCTGCAGCAACATTAACACGAACACATCCATGCATCAATAACTGTAATCTAGTAGTTTTCCAAAAACATAATAAGCATTGAAGTGAAATGGGCTGTTCTGCATAGTGATTATTTTTATTTTTGGGTGCTTTAAAACATTTGATACTCAGACTTGTGAATCCAATTTTGAATGCAGGTCTTTCACATTAAGCTTGAATTATGGTGTAAATCCCCTGGCTTACATGTGGACTATTTTTGACAAATATATTGATTAAAAACTGTCTGCCCCATGCTGAAGATTAACCTATTTATAGGTTGCCACATAAAAACTGTGGAGACTGTTGAAAGACAGCAAAATTTCATCATCTTTTAAGATTTCACCCTTGTGATGGGCTTCATCTTGATCTTTCTTTTCTTTTTCTTTTTTTTTTTTTACATTAGATATTATGGATTAGTCCATTGACAACCTCAGCATTACTCATGTATTGCTAGTTCCATTCGAATAGGACTTTACATTGACTTAATTATTTTCTAAATTTTATCTCCTGTGCTTTTTTTGGAGAATTTTATAATCTAATCCCTCCGGCAAATAAGAATCAAAAGCCTTTCAGCCTCATCAATAAAGCATGAAAAGATTTTACCATTGTTTTGTGGTGTATGTGCTGATTAATTAGAGTTGAGTGTAAATGTGGTCAGTAATGCAGTGGTTTGGTTAAAAAAAAAAAACTCTGCTCTTTATGCTGGGGATTGTTTTCAATAAAAATAAAAAAAAAAGTTCAGGAACCTAGCACTGATAATTCTGCAAAAAAAAAAAACCCAAAAACAAAAGAAATACAAAACACGATACCCCCAAAACACATTTCTCAGCTCTGTAGTGGGGAGAAAAAAGCCCCAGGCTCCAGATCTCAGGAAAATTACCAGACTATAGAACTGACTGAAGAATGAGACTGAACAACTGAAGCAGGGCCTTTTTCAGTTGAGCGGTGCTGTGTTTCAGCATGTCTGTTTGCGTAATTTACTTGTTGTGAGTGTTGTGGAATTGGCAATGTTGTGTCTGAGATGATGGTAGTCAGTCTCTGTCAGCTGACATTGGGCACGCCTTTTCCACGTTCAGGTCTTTGGGTGAGAGGCTTTGGAAATGAGGATGTAAGGGTGTAAATTTAAGGTGCTTAAAAAAATTGAGTGTTCCCTTTTTATTAATCCTAATTATTAGATGGTATCTGACTAATTCTGCCTTACATGCATTTGCTGGTGGTGTTCTATGCATGTATAAAATATAGGAGCCAAATGGAGCACCCCATACCTTTTTACCAAATAACACAGTTGGCTGGGTGACGAAGGTGGAAATTATAAAATGTTCTCCAAATTGCATCTGTTTCATTTAGTACAGTAACTGTCATGCTGAAACTCCATGACTCTCGCTCTCTCTTTGTAAACAGAAATGATATTGACCATCACTGCAAAGAGAATAGCACCATAATGAGCTCACTGTATTGATTTCTTTTAGATAATTACTAATCAGTATTTAGGCCATTACCAGTATTGGCAAGGCCATCATCAACATTGTGGTTTTACCATACATTATTTATCATTACCATATACACTTGCTGGCCACTAAATTAGTTACACCTTGCAAGTACCAGGTTGATACCCCCTTTTGCCTTAAGAAGTGCCTTAATTCTTAATGGCATGGATTCAACAAGGTGTTCCTATCAGCTCAAATCAGTTCTGCCATTCTTCTCTGACCTCTGACATCAAGATGGAATTTCACCTAGAGAACTGTCACTCAATGGATATTTTTTTCTCTTTTTGACCATTTTCTGTGAAAATCCCATCTTGATCTGCAGTTTCGGGACCAGGTGTCTGGCACCAACTACTTTGACACATTCAGAATCACTTAAATCACATTTCTTCCCCATTCTGATGCTCAGTTTGAACTTCAGCAGGTCTTGACCATGTCTAATTGCATTGAGTGGCTGCTATGTGATTGATTAGATATTTGCTTTAAAGAACAATTGAGAAGGTAAGCAGCCAAGCTAGATTATACAGACAAGGGAGTGTCTGTATAACTAATATTGGAGTTTTTCTGATTATTGAAACCCATTATAATTTGAATATTAGTCAGTTATTTAGAAGAAGTAAATTAAATTTAAAAACTGTCAAAATAATGTGGGGCATAAATCAGTAATCAATCTCAGTTAGAGCCTCAGTCAGAACCTATTAATAATACAATTCTGTCCACCTGCAGAACAGCTGCCTCACTCTGAACTCCTCACATACTACATTAATATAAAGTTAAACTGGTTTTAATGCCTTGGAGATTGTAGCTCTTGGTTCAGAAACTAGTTTAGCTAACTTTGCATGTATTTGCCGCTGGAGCAGAGCGCATCGGAGCAGCAAACAGGATTGAGATGACCTCCACTGCCCTTTTCTGTCACTGTTTCCATCTTTCTTATCTTTTACCACTGATGCAGCTAAAAGCATGCTGTGATTCGACTGGGAAAATGATATTTTGACTCATGGGGGATTCTTAACTGATGATTGAATTCTTCATGGTCTGCAGGCTACCACTAATATCCACTAAAATATCCACTGTTACCAATGAGTATTGTGATGAATTATAGTTTGCACACTAAACAAACTAAACTTTTTTTTCCTAGGTTAATTTGTATTTCTTTAAATTTTATTACATTTTACATTAGATTAGATGGTCTTTATTCCAGACAATGAAGCCTGCAACTCTTTGTGAATATATATTGAAAACAGGAATATGCTGTAGATATACAGTGCTCAGTATATTTTGTGAGTCCACTGTCAGATACAGTATGTGGTGTATATTTTCTCTCCCTTTCCCTTTGTTAACTGATGGTACGTCTCTCTCTCTCTCTCTACTCCCTCACAGTCGTTGTCTTGTTTTATTTCCTCGATGAGACCAGTCTAAGTCAAGGTTATGATCTGGATATTAAATGACCCCAGCTGATATGCCAGAAGCACTTGTGTACTCCTTAGAGAGGCATGGAGACAGGGCTTCAGGCCACCTTGTTCTGTTTCTGTTTCCCTTCCCCTAATGTTAGCCTGAGCCTTGTTCTGCTCCAATTGAGATGCATTACAGCTGTTTGGAAAATCAGCGCTCCCATCAGCGTTGTCTTGGAAACTGTTGAGCTTATCAAGCCTATATGACCCAAGGACAACTCGTACACCTGAATAGCACCATCTCTGGTTTTCTTCTTGAAGGCGCTTCAAAAAGGCAACATGCTTTTTAGACACTTTCAGAAATAAAATACTTCTGGTTTTTATAAAAATAAACTATGCTATACAGAGGACCAGCAAATAACCTATGTTTGTAGTTTATTATGATTTAGCAGCACAAACTTAGTGTTTTTTAGTGACATACATCGACTCCTCTTTAATTTGCCCTAACTCTCACATATACTGCCTCCCTCCTTTCCTCTTAATATTTTTTTATACATATAAACATGAAATCCCTAGAAGGGAGGATCCTCGTTCGCAGTCATAAATTCTAAAGCGAGTGAAGCTCTGGATCCTCTTGCTGAGATTTTCCAAGTGGTTATGAGAAACAGTGCTTGTGCAATCTCTAAAGGGGGATTAAGCCTGTGGAGAAGGAGAAGAGGAGAGGAGGGGAAGATGAAGAGAGACACAGAGAAGGATGTGAAGGGGGAAATTGTGTTCTTGTAGGGAAGTAGTGATGGCAACCGCTCTTGAAAGGAGAAAACATCACTAAGAGAGAAACCGGGAGGGAGTGGGGGTGGGTTGGGGTGGCTGGGAAAGAAAGTCCACAATGACCAGGATGGAGATCTAAAAGAAGGATGAAGGAAGTGTGGTATTTAATGGATTAGGAAGAAAGATGGAGAATTGTGTCTGTTTAATGTCATATGGAGCCAGGCAGTTTAAAAGAGACTTCAAAGAGACTAACACCCAACATAAACTAAACTGACATACACTCACACAGAGAGGCAGAGCATGGGGAGACCGGAGGTGTCCTCTGCCATGCCTGATTAGAAATACAGTGAGTGGAGAGGCATGGCCAAGAGACAGCAGTGAGAAAGTGTGTGTGTGTTATTTAATGTATCTGCTGCTTGAAGCGCTGCTGTCTACATTCACTGTGATCAAATGGCGTCTCCGGAAGGAAGCTGACATCTATCTGACAGCATTTTGACACGATGCTGTGAACAGGAATATGTAGGTTTTTCTGTGATGGAGAGCTTCGATGTTAGTGTCTGTATTCATATAAGCGCGTTGTTATGTATGCGTTTCGTCAGGAAAGGTGAAGGGAGAAATATCTCCCAAGTTGCTGCTATGTTATGAGGTTTTGTTTTGTTGTTGCATAAAGGTCAAGCAAGGCTGGTACAGTCTAGCAGCTGTCAGAGAAACAGAAAGGAGAGATTGGAGAGCGAGTACTGAAGTTCAGGCTTCCTGCTAGTCCTGGAATTTCAAGAATTTTGAGTGCATGGAAAAAAAGTGAGACAAACAATTTGGTAAATTCCTTCAGGATATCTGGGCAAAAATGTGAATTTTCCAAATTGTTATTTTCCAGGAATCTAGTATGAAATATTTTATAAACGGCATGTTTTCTTTTATGATGTTTTCAGCTGTTTTCTCCCCCAGCAGTCCAAATTGTGACCTAAAACCAGACTGTATTTGAGTTTAAAGTGCATTATAGATGTGGTGGGGAAATCCTGGGTCCTGCACTGTGGCTTACAGGAACAAACAAGATAACATCAACAGAAAAGCAAATGTGAAAGCTATAAAGAAATACAATAATGTATCCTATATCATGATAATTTGTAAGTGCACTCAGCTATCTCCCTAGTCTCTCTACACAAACCTCTAGCACCTCTGCTGTGAACCATAACTAATACCAGTAATGTGAACGTACTGCACAGTTCAACACTCAATACGATAACGGCTTTAGAGAATGCAGCAACCCCTGTAGCGTTCATCCAGTCACGCATGATTGCAGAGTGCCAGATGCCAAAGTAATCACCTATTATACATGAGTTTCTTGTATAACTAAACTTAGCACAAAAAGTAAGGATATTTGTGTTTGGTCGATTATTTCTTTATTGTAACAATGATTCCTGTCAATAAATCTTATACTGTTGGAAAGCCTGTTTTATTTCCCTTTAAATGGTGCCAGATTTGTAAGGAAAGTTCATTTGTGGGTTGCACAGTATGAAAAAGTATGTGGGCTGCACCCATGAAAAACTCGCCACATCTCTGCCAATGCTAAACAGCTTACTCTGCTATTGACTCTTGTTTTTGAGCTTCTAGTACCCCAGGCACTGACGGTTAGGCTTTATCTATGCCAGATATCATGATGTCCACTTAAGCTAAAGTGACCCATTTTGGCCTAGGTGGATGCTAAAATGGTGCATTTTTAGTATGTAAACAATGTCTAAAGAGCCACCCCATTTTATTTATTTTTGCTTTGCTCACTGTGATTAAATATATCAGTTTGCCAACAGCATGAACAGGCTAAATAGTGTTATAGCTTGGGCATATACTAGTATGAGTAAAGCAAAACTAAAATAAACTTACTGCTCAAAAAAACCACCGATACCACAACCATGATCTAGAAGTCCAGTAAATGGCCCAAGTAGCTGTAGTAAGGCCTAGCAGACAGCTAGCAGTTACAGCCACCTGTTTTGGTACCCACCAGTAACTAAAAGCAGCCACTGAATTAATTATGACTTAATCTGGCCCTAATGGAACATAATTTGTTGCTTATGTAAAGATTCACTTCCTGTAACTGTAATTATGTAAGGGAAGAAAAGTAATAGAAACCAAAACTTCTTTTTTTTTGGTGCAAGATTATAAAGATACTTATTTCTTCTGTAACTTTGGATATTTTAACATTTGAGTAACTGCAGTTTTTGACACTTTGGCACGTAGTTTTCTTTTTTTATATATATATTGCAGCTAATTGTCTATTAAGTCTGTATAATTCACATGGAAAAATGACAGCTGAAATTTAGCTGTTTAGTAGAAATAATGAGAACACAATAACTTATGTTAGATTAAACGATATGTGCCAAATTTATTTGTTTGAAGTCTGTTTAATATCTATAATAGACATATTTTAAACCAAACTCTGTTACCAGCTTTTTACAATATTCCACTTACCATATCCTCACAAGAGTTTCCCTAAACTTGTTTCCCCCTTACTTTCAACAGATATTAAAAACAGATGCTTATTTATTTAAAAATGGTACATTTCTTATTAAATAATCACGTTTTTGTGTGTCTGAGATAGTCTAATTGGGAGGTCCAGAAGTGATGGCCAGGAAGCTTTGATAAAGGCTGATGTGGAGCAGCTTGCAATAAGTAGTTCATTTCCTTTTATATCTTATTCAAATTGAAACTGAGTGGCTGAGTGGGAACTTTTAAACTGATGTAACATGGTGTACTTTAACCTTGTCAAATGCTGTGGTGCCGCAGTTCAATTGACTTTATTGAAACTTTTTTCTTTTCCCCAGGGGTTGAGAGATCACAGTAAAGCATGTGTGCTGGTGGTTGCCCTGCACCATTTTTTTTTCTCGTCAACCTGAGAGATAAAATCTTGCAAAGTTATGCTGTGCAGTACAAGACAAGCTGACGAGACCTCTTTCAAATTTACGCCTCCAGTTGAGTCAGCCTTTAATCCGAGAACAGTAATGTTCCCTACTCTGCTGGAGAGTACATTAGTAATGTCTATTGATAAGATTTCATCAATGCCATTTTTTATTGTGCTAATAGGTCTTATTATTTTTTTTTTAATCTATGCCCTTATTGATTCCTGATCCATTTTCTGTGTGAGGGAAAAGAAGGCCTACAGATGTTTTATTATCTGAAACAGTATTTAAAAAAGGCTTTGATTTTACTCAGGTGTATACTCGAGTATACTGCCATGAGTTTGATGCCGTTATTTCTTAGTGTGCAGCTGTGAGAAAAACATGCCAGTACTGATACAAGGAACTGACATTCTGGTACCAGTTCTCAAATCCCATAACTGGACTATATACATACATTATATACATACAGTAGAGCGCTAATCTTAACATTGAAATGACCCTATTTCCAGCCCCAGGAAGTCTGAGGAAAGAAAAACAGTCAAATCTTCCCTCTTGTTTTCTGCTGTGTACGGCACTTTGTGTTTTCAGAATCCTATCAGGTGGAATTTAGAAATGCTGCTCTGCACTTCTCTATTTCCCTGGCTGCTAAGCAAAGCTAAACTAAACTAAGCTAAGCTAAGCTAGCTGTGCACAAACACCTTTTTCTTTTCTCCCAGGGGCACGAGAGAAATCACCGTGGCCAAATTAATTTTCTCCCTTCTGCTTGTGCTGCTGCAACCTGAGGGATCATTGAGGCAGAGAATCAGGCCAAAGAGAGGAGAGATGGTGCTGGAGGAAAGAAGGAAAGGGGAGACAGTGGAATTTTAATGTGCCTGTGTCTTGTCTCTTGCTGCCTGCCAACGAAAAGCAATTACTATCACAGCTCCTCTCTCTGCTCTGTGTGTGTGTGTGTGTTTTGTGCTTACCTTTGAGTGGGTGTCTGACTGCACTTTAGCACACAGGGATTTGATATGTTAAATGTACAAAGGGTAGAATGCCTCATGTCCTGCAGGGTATTTGGGTAAACTGATATAGTACATGGCTGTTGTGTAAAGCTGGAAAGTAGTTCAAGCGTTGCTTAGATATCATAAAATAGTGATTTCTAAAGTTTTTGTGCCCAAAGGGCACGCCAGTTTTTCAGGTCACACCTGTGTACGTGCTTCTGTTTGTTATCTGAGATGTCATCAGTTCTTTTGATTGTTGTGTGAGATGACGCACTTTGGATAGCTCATTAGCAGCACCTGTAATATTCTGAACACACAAGCTCTACTGGCATACAGCTTGCCTCCAACACCTTATCAGACACTTTCCCGCAATCCAACAAATGGTTTTTGCTTCCTTTGGTTCAGATCCAAATCTCTTTTGAAGCAGGCCAAGCTTCTCTCAAAAGGGATGTTTGGTTTCCAAGTGCCTCCTTAACTTATTTGGCATGTTAACCTTAGCCAGCTTCTCCCAACAGATGACGCACATGGGCTTGGGACAGTTGACACAAGGAAGTTATAAGACGGCCAGCTTACATGACACCAGCTACACACAGTTTTAATTTTCCCCTTTGTTTAGGTGCTGAGTCTTTGGCATTGGTTAACTGCCAAAAGAAAAGAAGAATAATGAATTCCTCCCTTGCTGTCAGTCATGACTCCATCATAGACTTTGATGTGTCAAATATTTGTAATTCCCAGCATCAAGAAACAAAGTTTTCCAGTTTTTTTTGTTTTTTTTGTTTTTTTAGTGGATAGAATTTGTCAACACAGAAAATAAAAAAATCATTCATAAGTCTTTGTGCAGTTGTGTAATGCAATATTCATGTGTGTTTGTCACAAGTTCTCAGGGCGCACTTAGAGTTGGTACACTAGTGAGCTTTGGCAGCCCCATTTTGGAACTACTGCCATTAAAGAAAATCTACTGTAGGCATAATTAGAAATGCCGATTGTGCTTAGCTAACTGCTGTCGTAGATTTACTATTTTGTTTCTCCAGTAAGACAGGAGTTCATCATTTAGAGACTCTCACTGAGTGTGGAGATGGCCATTTGGAGAGGCCCTGATAAATAGCTGACAGATAGGAGGCAGGAGTCAGATAAACTGATGGACAGGCAGATGGACAGGTGGAAGTGTTTACAACACATTCAGACTCAGAGCTGTAGGAAGGCTAAATGCTGAATGAACTGAGTAGAAAGGTGAGGAGGATATGAGAAGATTTATCTCCTCTGCCAAGCTTTCAAAAAAAAAACAAACCTTCTGTTGTGTATGTTTCACAGCTCACCATTACGCTTCACTTTAGCAAGCTTTAACATTCCCCTGCCCCCTTTTCTCACTCTACATTTTCAGGATGCGGAGGTTCGCCTACTGTAAGGTGGTTTTGGCCACTTCTTTGGTCTGGGTGATGCTGGACATGTTCATTCTGCTCTACTTCAGCGAGTGCAACAAGTGTGACGACAAGAAGGAGAGAGGACTGCCCGGGAGAAACGGTGAGTATCACCACACAAACACATACACAGATGCATTTCTTTTTACATTGTCAAGCTACAAGTCTGGAAAGCTGAATGTGTATCCTCTGTAGACCCCCTGTCCAGACCGCGAGACGGGCCCGGTGAAGGGGGGAAACCTGTAGTCATCCCTAAAGAGAACCAGGAGAAAATGAAGGAGATGTTTAAGATCAACCAGTTCAACCTCATGGCCTCAGAGATGATTGCTCTCAATCGTTCGCTGCCTGACAGTCCGCCTAGAAGGGTGAGCAGTCACTCCCTGCAACAAATCCTCTGTCTTGTCATGTTCATTTACTGCACTCCTTAAAGTTCCATACGACTTTTATTATTGTTATTAAATATATTAAATAAATCCCATGACCCTATAGTGTATAGAGCAGAGTCAGGACACATATATATAGGGGATTTAAAAATAATGGCTAATAAAAACAACATATCTTGAAATGGGATAACTTACAAAAATAAATGTAGGTTAGGAGCACCTCTGAGTATTCTTTAGGAAGTTATTAAACTTTGATACTCAGAGAGCAGAGAGGGTGTGGTGGCCTCAAAGATCTCATGGGAATTTGAACTTCCTGAAAAACAGTCAGAAGTTCCTAATTTGGTATACATATTGTATGAAGCATGACCTAAATATCCTCTTTGTATGATATTCTTCAGTTAGTATAAAAATAAATCATTGTATCTTAATATTAATAACAGGAAATTATACATGTCAAATATATTCAGTGCCAGTTAAACATTGCACTGCAGAATGTAATAATGTAATAATGTTTTTTTGGTGTTCACAAAGCTTCCCCACAATTCATTTTAATTTTGTTTTCTTCTAGTTCCAAGCAGTTTCTATTTTTCTTTTTTGCAGATCATTTGTGAATAGTATCTATAAACAAAACACTCAAAAGACAAATGTTTTTGGAGTGCTTTCACATGGTATTAAAACAGACTCTGCTGAGCACCATTTGTGTTGGTTTGAAAAATGTCGTTTAAGCTCTGGTGTGGATCAGAGCACAGGATTTTCATGACAGTGTGTACAGTCCTGTGAAGAAGAAAGGTTACACAGGACTCTGTGCAGTCCTGTGTAACCTTGTGGAGGAATTTTGCAATGTTTCTTCAGTTCATTGAGATTTACAAGTATTTGTGTATGCACCGCTCTCTAACGGTCCCACCACAGCTTTTCAGTCAGGTTGAGGGGCCGGACATTGACTGGGCCATTTCAGCACCTTGATCCTTTTTTTCCCCAGCTGTTCTGTTATAGATTTGCTGCTGTGCTTGGAATCATTGTGGTGTTGCCTGATCCATTTTTAGCCAAGCTTTATCTGTCAGATGTCCTGACATTTGACTCAAGAATAATTTGGTGTACAGAGCAGTTCATGGTCAATGACTGCACAGTGGCCAGGTCCTGTGGCTGCCAAATAAGCCCAGATCATCACCTCTCCACCACTGTGTTTAACAGTTGGTAGGAGGTGTTTGTGTTGATATGCTGTTTGGTTTTCATCAAACGTGGCACTGAGTATTATGGTCAAACATCTCCGCTTCAGTTTTATCTGTCGAAAGAACATTTTTCCAGAAGGATTGTGTTTTTTCAATGGCAACTTGGCAAACCTAAGCCATGCTGCTATGTTCTTTTTACAGAGAAGGGGGTTCTGGCAACTCCTCCAAAAAATTGTACTGTCATTTAACATGCTATCTGAGACATTGCACACTCTGACCTTGGCTGGGACGTCCAGTCCTGGGAAGACCGTACACACACCTGAATGCTCCAGACCAGCAAACTTGTAAAACTTCTGCTTTTATAGAGGTGCTCATACTGATGATCAGTTAATCAAGCATACCTGGCTGCTATTTACCCTCTTAATTCCTGTAGAAGCAATAAGGGTGTACGCAGTTCTTCACAGAACTGCATTGAGACCTGTGAAAATGTTCCTTTTCTGACTGTATCTGGTATATTATGATTTCAAGACTGTTGTTAAATCCAGCTGATGATTATAAAGTATTACAGGAGCAGTTTTCATTAGCACATCAGCACAGGGATTTTTCTCTGATTACTGAGGCTCAGAAATAAGTAAAGCGGAGGTGTTCTTCTGTTTATTTATATGTATTATAAAATGCTTGACATAGCCATAACAGTAATTCTGTCTTAATATTGCTGTCAGTGTGAACAAAAGCCCCCTTAGTATGCACAGTGTATATGCTCTGAGTATCTTTGTTCTGGAAGTTTTCTGATGTAAACACATTACAAACTCATGAATTAACATGTAGGGGTTGTGGCCAGTCATACACAAGACATAATTGCTGCATTTGTCTTTGTTTCCAAATTGTTCAGCCCATAAAATAATGAGTTTAATAAAAAAAATAATAATAAAAAAAAACGCAAAATACAATCCTGCCTTTGTGTGTGTTTCACCACATTAAATGGCCCATCAATAAACTCTAAAAACACTGTCACAACAGGAAATGCATCATTTGAGTGATGTAATGTTTTTGCTACATTTTTATAATATTAAGTTATGTGTATAATTCATACATCCTGTGAGCAAAATTTTAATGTTGACTGTGTGTGAGTGCCAGGGTTTGTAGGCTATAGGTTGTTCAGTCTTCAGACAGGCAGAGTAAGGCAGACGATGTGTATCCAGCCAACAGCTCCAAAGATATGTCAAGGTTAGCTCAGGGAGGTGGAAAGCAGAACATGCATCAGAAATGAGGGGTTTTGGAGTAGTGGAGAGGAAGACTGACTGAGAGGCGCAACAGTGACAGGCAGGGGCACATGCACAGTAGACAGGCAGGAGAGAAAGAGGACATTGAGCCGTGAAATGGGTTTTAGTCTTTGAGCGAGAGTTGATTACTAGGTGTGTTTTCACTCAGCCTTCCCTCCGTCTATCTGCTTTTCCAATTAGTAGATAAGACGGAGTCAATATCGTGCAAGAGAACGTGTGACTGCGTGTGTGTAGGAGTGCATACATTTGTGTTTATTTCACTGCATATGTGTGTGTGGATCAGCAAGTTTAGGGAAACTGAATGAATTCATCATAAATGAGGTTGTCATTAGCTGATACTTTGAAGAAAAAAAGAAACTCTTATGGGTTATTAAGGCCTGAGCACTGACAGTGTGAAAGCCCTATTGTAATTCATTTGTTGCATTATTGTATTTCTGGCAAATGAATCACCTTTTTGAGAGCCTGAACACGCACAGAACTCATGACTGTTTCCACATGTGTCAGATCTGCTGAAAATTTTCATATTTTATGGGTCTGCACAAGGGGGTCCAACACAGTATGATCTGCAAGCATGACATTTTAGTGCACACATGACCCAAGCCCAACAGGAGGCCCACCATTTTGAAGGTAATTTTGGCACCTTTTTTGGTATTTCCAGGGGTTATACTTTAATAAACTCCTCCTAGGGATTTAATCAGATCATCTTCATATTTGGTCAGTCTAACCTTAAGACATCAGTCAGGCTAAATTGTGAAGCGGTTGACTTTTTCTTGATGGGTGTATCTATGGTACCATGGTGAATTTTGATCACTGGACATGAAATTTAAATATGTTGTAATTCACACATATATTGTCCAATCTGCCCCAAACTTCCCATGATTCATAAGGGTCCCAGTCTGAACAAATACAGTGGGTACAGAAAGTATTCAGACCCCTTTAAATTTTTCACTCTTTGTTTCATTGCAGCCATTTGCTAAAATAAAAAAACGGTCATTTTATTTCTCATTAATGTACACTCAGCACCCCATCTTGACAAAAAAAACAGAAAAGTAGAAATTTTTGCAAATTTATTAAAAAAGAAAAACTGGCATATCACATGGTCATAAGTATTCAGATCCTTTGCTGTGACACTCATATTTAACTCCCATGCTGTCCATTTCTTCTGATCCTCCTTGAGATGGTTCTACTCCTTCATTGGAGTCCAACTGTGTTTAATGAAACTGATTGGACTTGATTAGGAAAGGCTCACACCTGTCTATATAAGAGCTCACAGCTCACAGTGCATGTCAGAGCAAATGAGAATCATTAGGTCAAAGGAACTGCCCAAGGAGCTCAGAGACAGAATTGTGGCAAGGCACAGATCTGGCCAAGGTTACAAAAGAATTTCTGCAGCACTCAAGGTTCCTAAGAGCACAGTGGCCTCCATAATCCTTAAATGGAAGAAGTTTGGGACGAACAGAACTCTTGCTAGACCTGACCGTCCAGCCAAACTGAGCAATCGTGGGAGAAGAGCCTTGGTGAGAGAGGTACAGAAGAACCCAAAGATCACTGTGGCTGAGCTCCAGAGATGCAGTAGGGAGATGGGAGAAAGTTCCACAAATTCAACTACCAAGGACTCCCAGGCTATGAGAAATAAGATTCTCTGGTCTGATGAGACAAAGATTGAACTTTCTGGTGTTAATTCTAAGTGGTTTGTATGGAGAAAACCAGGCACTGCTCATCATCTGCCCAATACAATCCCAACAGTGAAACATGGTGGTGGCAGCATCATGTTATGGGGGTGTTTTTCAGCTGCAGGGACAGGACGACTGGTTGCAATTGAAGGAAAGATGAATGCGGCCAAGTACAGAGATACCCTGGAAGAACACCTCTTCCAGAGTGCTCAGGACCTCAGACTGGGCCAAAGGTTCACCTTCCAATTGACCCTAACTAAGCACACAGCTAAAATAACAAAGGAGTGGCTTCGGAACAACTCTGTGACCATTCCTGACTGGCCCAGCCAGAGCCCTGACCTAAACCCAATTGAGCATCTCTGGAGAGACCTGAAAATGGCTGTCCACCAACGTTCACCATCCAACCTGACAGAACTGGAGAGGATCTGCAAGGAAGAATGGCAGAGGATTCCCAAATCCAGGTGTGAAAAACTTGTTGCATCATTCCCAAGAAGACTCATGGCTGTACTAGCTCAAAAGGGTGCTTCTACTCAATACTGAGTAAAGGGTCTGAATACTTATGACTGCAATGGCTGCAATGAAACGAAGAGTGAAAAATTTAAAGGGGTCTGAATACTTTCCGTACCCACTGTATATATGGCGATATTTAAGGACACCTAGTGGCAACAGGAAATGAGATGTTTTACATCCTGATGCTCCAAAAGAAGCAAGCCATCTAAAATTTGACCAACAAGCTCTACGGATTTTATGTTGCTTTATTATGAAGACCGTGTGAGCTATCATCAAACAGCAGGAACTCTGTGGCATGTGAAATGTCATATTTTATACTTATACATATTTTTTACCTCCATATTTATACCTCCTCACATGTTGGCCACATTCCCCTCAATAGTGCTGTGAATAAACTTCGAGACCTGATGCTTTAATATCAAAAATTGTGAGTCTTCATTTAACAGTGCACCGCAAGGACATAGAAATTTGCCACATTCCACACGATATACAGCAACTTGATGTGTGATTAGTAGGCATTCTTTAGTGCCATCTAGTGGGCACAGGAAGTGGTTAGTACCTTTGTTGTGCAGCAGCCAATTAGAATCCAGTGCTTAAAACGTCGACACAGCTTGCCGTCCACCAAGGTGCGAAGGCCCTATCATCTCTACTAGCAGCGTTAATTTTTGTTCTGGTCAGCAGTGCAGTCATGAAGTACAGAACGAACAGTGAAGAGCAGATCATTCTGACGTTACGGTCAAGCCTGCGGGTGTGTGGTGTGTGCATGGAATTGTGCATGTGGCTGGGTGGATCTGCAGTATGTGAAAATACTTTCCATGACCACACCTTTCAGAAAACTTGACATTTTGTCCTTTTTTAGATGATGACTGCAATGTACTTTTCGTTTGTTGTTTTTTGAGAATGCAGACCTTTATAGGTGTTTGTTTGTGTCATGTTGCAACAATGATGCTATTTAATTAAAGCCAGTCTGCACGCCCATGCTAAATATCCTCGCAATCCTCTGGTTGGAGACGCAGCCTGTAACTCATTAGCCTGCTTTGCCGTTGCCAAATGTTGCTCCTCGACCCTGACTGTTCGAGTACACAGGAATCCCAACAATTGTTCATTTAAAAAAAAAAAAAAAAAATCCTAGTGCAAATAAACATGTTTGTGACTGCCTGTGTGTCAACACACGGTCTTCTCTGCTACACACCAAACATCATGCCTTAAGTCATGTGTATTTTGTTTGTGTGTGTGTGAAATGTGAGAGAGAAGTAATGAACAGCCTTAGATAAACATTAAAAGGCTCGAAGGCTGTCTCTGTTTTTACAGTGAATCATCCATCCTGTGTGCTCATCTCCTCCCTCTTTTCGGAGTGTATGAGCATGCGAACGTACACACGCCAAATGCTGAGAATTGCTGCATGTTTTTAACATGCTCCACGGGCAGCTGGAAAAGAGAGCACACTCTTGACCTCCTCTCCTCTGTCGCTATTACATTCCTTGAATCAGAATCAGCCGCAGAGAAAGAGGAAGCATTCCAGCACTCAGGATGATCACAAACAGGAGGGGGAGTTATGAAGATGGAGGAAATCGGAGCCTATTCCATTTGGCTCTTGTAAAAGTTGAATTTGTCAGAGGAAGGAAGTCACAGGCTGCTTTCAGATTTGTCCTCCAAGACTTAGAAAACACTTACACTGTGAGGCAGTTTCATATCAGAGAGGTTGTATGCAGGTATCATGCCCGGCCTCTTTCTGCTTTAACTCTAACCAGATGAAATACGATGTGTTTTCTGGCATCTGTTGTGCAAATCACTCCATACTTAATGTATATTATTCACAATGATTTTATTGGAACACATTACTTAATTTTGGTAAATATAAACATGTTAAAGAATTACTTTGCATTTAGAAAAAGTGGATTCACAGGAATAATGTATGAATAGGCAATATTCTATGCAACATTTTACTGTAGTCTGTATAGCAATGAAATAAAGTTGACAAGCTCATTACTCAGTTTACTGTGGGCATCTACAAATGAAGAGTTTTACTGTAACCCCTGGACTGATTTTGATGGAACACAATGAAAGTTTTTATGAGGCAAGGGATGGGTGATATGAATACAGTCTTCTGTTAAGGTGCATCCCAAAAGTGATGAATATTCTTAAACACAGCAGCAGAAATTCTGTAAATTCATTTTAGAAGCTGATTTATAGACTAAATAAGTAGCTGAGTATGTGCTGCATTATAAGCAAGCATGATAAACTATTGTGAGCAGATTAAGGTGGCTAAATTTAAGAGATGTGTTGCAGTGGTTACATCAAGCAAGTGTAAAATCTTGGAGAGCTGATTTTCATACTGAACTAATCAGTTATGAAGTAGAAAACTAACCTTAAAATCTCATTTATACCTGAAAACTCATCAGTTGTAATTTAAACAATACAAAGTTTGTACTTAAACCAGGAGTGTCAGACACATGAGCTACAGGCCAGAACCGGGCCGGCAAAGGGTCCAATCCAGTGCACTTGGATTGTTTTGCGAACTGGAAATTGGAGATAAGAAGAGCATAATTTTTTATTGTTTTGTGCCAGGAAGCATTTTGTCATAAATCATTAGAAATGGATCAAGTCTTGAGGGAGATTGTCTGAACTGTTAATTTAATTGGAGCCAGAGGTCTGAATCATCATCAGTTTTACAGCCTTCTTACTGACAAAGACATTACCTATGGCCTGCCATACCACACTGAAGCAGGGTGCTTCAGCCAAGGAGCCGTACCCACACATTACTTTGATTTATGACAGGAACGTTTCTTTGTAATGACAGTGGACCGACTGAATGTGAATCATCTGTTTTTATAACTGGATAGTTCATTAAATGTGAACCTTTTCAAAATGTATTTGGACTTCGTTACACTAAAAGAAAGGGGGCAGATCTGGAGGTTTTTTGTTGTCTTTTTTTAATAGGGTATTGTGCAGTTGCTTTACTGATGCAACCCAGTTAAGATCCATCTGGGATGTATGAGGCCCATGAACAGAAATGAGTTTGACACCCCTGGCCTAAACAGTGTATACTTGCCAATTTGACCATTTAAAATGAAGTGTTTCTCTGGGAATACTGTGGGGAGCTGTTTAAAAAGGTGTGACCCACTGTCTTCACTGCGCTAACATCCATCTTCTCGTGCCTGTTGTTCTCTGTTAGGCGTTTCCATCCTTCGCTGTCTCTCAATAAGAGAGTTTGATGTGTGCGCTCTATACTGCGATGATAATGACTCACACTCTAATTAGTATCACTAATCAAGTGCGATCATGCTGACCCACTATTTCTGTCTTTCTCAGTCTAAATCTGGGGATTTACGCTTGGATGCGCGCTTATTATTCACCCTCAGTTTTCTTTGAAGGTGATTAACATGATTTTTCACAGGGAGCAAAATGGTGATCTAAATGATTTTAGGACTGCCTAATGTGATTTAGTTGATTTTGAAGTCTGACTAGTTTCTCTTTTGTTTAGCTTTTGTACATTCTTGCTGTAGCTGCAGCTCTCATAGTCACACCGAGCCTGTATTATCTGTCTCCTAGGATGTTTTTTTGTGTCTTTAACATCAGTTCTGTAAGAAGCCTACAGTCTCACTTATTGCTTATGCTGATGCCTTTGTGAAACCCTGTCTGTTTTACTTTTTGATGCATATCACACACCTCCTTTTGCACCTTTGTATGTTTTTTTTGTTTCTGTTTTGTGTTGTGTCTCCTGCTCTATTTTCATTTGTGTTGTTTGGTGATGCGTTGTTGAATGAGCTTATCTTAAGCATCTTTGTATCATTTTGCACTTGGAGTGTTTTGAAGATTTTTGAAATGTGTTGAATATTTTCTAATACGGTCTATGAATCCACTACACCAGACTTAACTAAAATATGCAGATAATGCGTTAATAGCTTATTTAAAGTAAAAATAAATTCCTGAAGTAGTACAGTCAGTTTTATAGATACAAACTGTAACACAGTAGGAGACTACTACTAACCAGATTTTACCTAATCAATTTTTAAAGGACTTGATTGAATTAACTTGTTCCAAACTTTGTGGCACAAAGCTTCGTAAATAAAGCTTTGTAAATAAATGATGGACCTAGCCAGTGTGACATCATTCATTGTCTAAAGGCTTTAGTTGCTATGTGCTTATATGGTAGTGATTTGTTAATCACAAGTGAGCCACGTACCAAAGCACACCCTACTTTGTCACCTGTTATCAATAAAGGGGACATCCATCCAACTTCTGCCACTTCTTATCTGCGTCCAGGCCGCAGGGGCAGCAGTCTAAGCGGAGACACCCAGACCTCCCACAGTGGGGGGCATGGATCCATTCTCAAGCCAAATGTAATCTTCCCCAGCATATCATTGGTCTGTCTGGGGGCCTCATCCCGGTAGGACATGTCTGAAACACCTCACCCCAATGATAGAGCTCCCCACCCTATCTCTAGTGCTGAGCCCAGATACTCTTTGAGGAAGCTCATTTGTATCTATAGTCTCATTCTTCAGTCACTCCCCACAACTTGTGGCAACAGATGACAGTGGGAGCATAGATCCCAAAATGGGCCAGCAAAAATACAAAATAATGTCATGCTGTTTTAAAGATTACTTGAAACTGTAATAAAACTAATAAACTCGGGAGTTAAGTGTTTAATGAGATATTAAAGTAGGAAGTGGGATCATTTTCTAATAGACTTCTGTAAAATCTGACTTCTTTTTGCAACTGCCCCCTGCTGGCCATTAGAAAGAATACAGGTTTACCGCACTTCTGCTCTGACTTCACTTTTCAGGCCATCTAAAATAACTGTAAGGCATCCCCTCATGAGTCATATTTGTTATTCCAAAAGTAGATGAAAGGTTCAGTTTGATGTCATATATTCTGTGTACAAGTTTTTGGCTTTCACTCATGTCACTTCTACTGTATGTCTCCTGGATACTTAAGTAGATGCTTTGTGATCTTGACTGCTCCTTGTGACATCCCTTTGTGAGGTGGAATTAGTTTGGTAGCCTTTCTCTGAGACTTCTCAGCTTTTCTGTATACTTTAATTTATACAGAAACGCCGATCGAATTTGCAAATGCAAGATGTTATCTGGCCAAGGAATTATATATTGGTAGAAATGTTCCTGTAAATATTCTTGTATTCTTACAGCATGGAGTTGATCTTTTTGATTATTTTTTTTTGCCGTGTTTTGTTTGCTCGCTTTAGGTGCAAGAACAAGTTATACCCCGATAATCTTCCTCGCACCAGCGTTGTGATTGTATTTCACAATGAGGCTTGGAGCACACTGCTGCGAACCGTCCACTCGGTCATTGACCGCTCTCCACACACACTGCTGGAGGAGATTGTCCTGGTGGATGATGCCAGCGAGAGAGGTAAACTCATGCACACACACGCACATTAACACACACACAGTGCAGATAATTCCTTCAGTCTCTCTAGTTTGAGGCTTAGCCTATTTTTTAGAGCTATGATTTTGCTGGATTCTGTGTAGGTAGATGTTTTTGCACAAGTGTGTATGTGTCTGCACTGGAGCCCAAGAGATAGTCAGCGCATACATGTATGAGGGCTGCGTGTGCCACTCCACCCTGTGCAATGCTGTTAATCCCTGTTTGGGGGAGATTAGGTCTTTAATTTGCCAGACGCAGGGATTACACTCTGTTATTACCCTCAATCCCTCCCCCCCACACACACACACACACACACTCCCCACCACCACCAAACCAGCCACTACCACACAGCAGTGTTTCACCCTACAAGACCTCAGGTTAGTTGGTATATGTCACAGGTTGTGTGTTTTTGTTTGCACTTGTGTTTGGGCTGGGAGCAATGAGGAAGTCTCTTGAAGGTAGAAGAGATATCTGCAGGCATGTGAAGGCACATACATGAAAGAAAACACAAACACACACTTATCTCTGATCCCTGCTGCTACAAATGGAGTGGGTTGGAGGAACAGCTTGTAATCCAGCTTTTGTTTTGTATGCGTCTGTTTTGCATTCTCATCTGTTTATATATGCATTTATTAGATTTCCTCAAACAGCCGTTGGAGAAGTATGTGAGAAGATTGGAAGTCCCTGTCAAAGTAGTAAGGATGGAGCAGAGGTCCGGACTCATTCGTGCTCGCCTCAAGGGAGCGTCTATTTCCACTGGCCAGGTGTGTGTGCATGTGCACATATGTGACATCCACTCCACAGCAACCTGCTCTCCATATTGTGTTTGCACTTCTAAATTTGTCTTATGTTTTTTCTCCATGCTCTTAGGTCATAACCTTTCTGGATGCTCACTGTGAATGCACAACAGGGTGGCTAGAGCCTCTGCTCGCCCGCATCAAACAAGACAGGTAAGACACACATACACAAAAGACACACACACCATTGGCAAGCCTGGGAAAAAAAATCAATAAACTATTGTTGAGCCTGCAGGGGGCTTGCCCTTGTGTTTATCTTGCGCTTAATTACTCATTCTCTGTTTACTGCTACCCGTAAGCAGGTATTCACACACACACACACACACACACCAGCACATGGAGAAAAAACACATGGTTTGCAAAGTGTAATGAGAGATGAGTGACAGCTGGGAAGTTGTTCTATAAATATTTGATTCTAGAGGTGCCACACCTTGGAGATGAGCATGTTCTCTTGATTGATGTCCACCCAGGGTTATGAAAAGCAGGTTGATGTACTGTGTGTGTGTGTGTGTGTGTGTGTGTGTGTGTGTGTGCGTGTACTGCGATGTGTTTTTGCTTGTTGCAGGAAAACAGTGGTGTGCCCCATTATCGACGTTATCAGTGATGATACTTTTGAGTACATGGCGGGATCTGACATGACATACGGAGGATTCAATTGGAAGCTCAACTTCCGCTGGTACCCTGTACCTCAGCGGGAGATGGACCGCCGCAAAGGAGACCGCACACTGCCTGTCAGGTGGGTGGTACAGTAGGATGAACCTTCAAATGAGATGTCTTTTAGTAATTATCCTTGTCATATTTATGAAACAAACTGCCACTGTCTATGCTTGAAGTTAAAACGCTTCATTTTACCAAATAACATGTTTGACCCTGGGCTAATCCTGACCTAACTGAATTCTGCTGAGGGGCCCTTATACCTTACCCTTGAGACATTTGCTATGGCCACACAGTCGCACCTGACACCCCAGAGTTCCCCCTGCAGCCTTCTCTCTTTTGAAACAGTTTGCTCCATCTGTCAGCCTGAGAAAAATTAGGCCTGCACTCAGTGGCCACTAAATTAGGTACACCTGTGCAACTGCACATTAGTGCAAATATCTAATCAGCCAATCACACAGCACCAACTCAGTATATTTGTAGACACAGTCAAGACAACCTGCTGAATTGCAAACTGGCCCATCAGAATGAGGAAGAAAGGTGATTTAAGTGACTGTGAATGAATATTTCCCAAACCACTGTTTCTTGGGTTTACATAGAATGGTCCAAAAAGAGTGAGCAGAAATTATCTGGGGGAAAGTGCCTTGTTGTTGCGAGAAGTCAGAGGAAGGCAACAGTAACTCAAATAACCAAGGCGTTTGACAATCAGGGTATGTAGAAGAGGATCTCTGAACGCACACCATATCGAGCCTTGAAGCACATGGGCTACAGCAGACCACCCCGGGTCAGCAAAATTTGACTATAGAAGACACGTTGCAGGCTGCTGCTGGTGGCGTAATGATGTGGGGGATATTTTCTTGGTACAGTTGTGCCCCTTAATACAAACTGAGCATCACTGACATACAGCAGCATACCTGAGTATCATTGCTGATCATGTCCATCACTTTATGACCACAGTGTACTCATATTCTGATGACTTCTTCCAGCAGGATAACGCACTATGTCACAAAGTTCAAATCATCTCAAGCTGGTTTCTTGAACATTGACAGTGAGTTCACTGCACTCAAATGGTCTCCGCAGTCAATCCAATAAAGCACCTTTGGGATGTGGTGGAACGGGAGATTCTTATCATGGATGCACAGTTAAAAAATCTGCAGCAACTGTGCAATGCTGTTATGTCTATATGGAGGAAAATCTCTGAGGAATGTTTCCAGCACCTTGTTGAATCTATGCAATGAAGAATTACATCAGTTCTTAAGGCAAGGGGGGGGGGGTTCCAATCCAGTACTGTTGGTACCTAGATGTAAAAAATAAAATATACTAAATGAAAAAAATTCTGTCGGGTCTAAAGAAAACTGAATGAACCAAATGAAAATTGAAAGACTGTAATAAATATAAAATGTAGTAAATAATAAAAATCTAACAATGAGCTTTGGCACTGCTATTTGGAGATAATGGGTGGTGCTCAAAGTATTATATTGCTGCAGTAAAGCCAACGTTTTATTTTGTGCAAGTGCATAGAAACACATAGGAAGCAGTTATCTTTTCCAAGCTGCAGTTGATGAACACAGTTGCCTGTTTCAGACTGTTAAACGTAATATATGTTTATATTTTACACTCACTTTTGTCAGGCACAAAGACACAGAAACAGCACAGCCATGGAAAGCAAGTACAGACACACCAAAAACAAGCGCCCTGCACAGTTTGGTTTGGACGACTAGAGAAAGACGAACTGCAGGCTGGCACGTCAACTTAACCTTACTGTTATTTGCTGACACTGAACACGCAGAAGAGAGAGAGCTCACCAGATCGACATTTTTTTTAAATGTCTCTTTTCATGACCCAAAGGATAGTTCTGCCTCATCCCCTCACAGACATTTTCAACACTGACACCTGCATTTACATGAGGGTGGGCAGAAATGAGGGGCTTCCATAATTTGCAGGCACTGCTCACATAGTGAGCTCCTGACTGTCCAGCCCTGTATAGAACTCACTAATTCTGATATATCACCTAACGGCCTTTTATATTCTTTAATCAGAACACGTAGGCTCTGTACCTAATCCTTCCTATAAAGGAGCTCTTATCTTTTTCAATCCCTGTTTATTCTATAGCTGCTGCTTTGCAGCTGCCCTGACATCTCCATTAGGTTAAGTGAAAAAAGAAATTTACTTAAAGTGCTATAACCTCACACACCAGCAGTCAAACCACATTACAAACAGTATATATGTTACCATTCAGTTTGCTGCAGTTAATCATAAGAGGTTCTCATGGCAGGAATACTGAAAGAATAGTGAACTTACCCTCTGCTGTTGAATGCAAGATGTTTATGTAAGATTGTGTGTTTTGTTTTGAGGGTTTTTTCTTTTGTTTGTAGACCTTGGAACTAAAATCAAGAGCTTATTTCTGCCTGTCTATCATCTCTTTTTCCTGCTCTTGTTTCTGTGCGTGCTTGATGCCAATATTCAAGGTCACACACACGCACATAATATAGCTTATGTAACACCCCGCGCCCCGATTTCGGCTGTTTTTCTCAGTTCTGCTTGACAAAATTTTCCTTAGGGGGTCTTTTAAGTGGCCTAAAAAACAAAACTGGGTTGTTGTGTCAGGGCAGGAAATTAATTTACACTAATGACATGATTTACATAAAAAGCCCCTTCTGACACAAAGTGCTTGCACATTATTGCACATTTAGGGTTTGTAGAACTAAAATAAAATAAATCGGTAAAGAATAGCGCTGATGTGGTTTTTCAGCCTTTCACGTGTGCAGCTGCCGGGGAATTTCTCTTCATTAGGCGATGCAAACTGCAGGTCTTTTGCTGTCACTCTCTGAGGAGCCACATATGTTGACAGCAGAGGAGAAAATCAGTAGCTAAGCTAGTTATTATGGGCTCTTCTACCTTGTAATTTATGGCAATGTGGAGAAGTCTGTACTCACTTGGGAATGTTCTCTTTACTGCTGTTGGACTGTAAAAAAAAAAATACAACAAACAGAGAAGATCTAAAGAAATTCTCTGAGCTTACTAAATGGCATTGTGTCATGTAGACTGTAAATCCTCCAGACACAAAGCTGAGAATTACCCACCTTTGGATGGTTTTTACAGTGGCAGTGTTTCTGTTTATTTCAGTCCCATGATATGTTGAGACAATAAACGCTGCTTTTATGTATGTAAGCGCCAATCTCTGTTTAGATAAATGGCTTTAATTAGGATCAAGGATTTACTGTAAATTAGTGTGTTTTTGTTTTATTGCGGATGTGTTTGAGTCATAAAAATAGTGATTTATTGTAAGCTGGAGCATTTAGAAAGCTTTGATAGCTTCAGTAAAAAAGAAAAGGATACATCTATTGTGTTAGCTTCGCAGTTATTGTCTTTTATTATGAAACCACATTCACGAACTGTTTGACAAACTTGTTTTTCCGTTTCTGGGTTTCTTATTATTTTCCACTCTCAGTCAGCCGCTGGACATACACCGTCAATCTGCGTGTGTTCAGGATATGTTTGTGTGTTTGTATGCAACGTATTGTGTTTTTGTAAGCGATCATAGATTTTAAGCGAAAGCAAAAACAGGTAGTGGAGAAAAATAAGCCTGCCCTACAGAGGAGGAAACTGTTCTGTAAGTGGGAGAAAAAAAGGGAAGAGGCCTTGGGGCCATATAACTCTGAGATGACTGTCACAGTAACAGAGAAGAGAGGAAAAAAATAGGAACTCAGCAGAGAACAGGGGGTGAGAGCAGGGAAATATAAAACTCAGATGGGATGTGTAGATACTGAATGACCTTTAGAAAGAAGGCCGTCAGTGATTTTTAAGTGGCACTAACCAGCCTCGCTCTTAATTTACCTTTTCTCTGATGTCTCTGTCCAGGACCCCCACCATGGCAGGCGGCTTGTTCTCCATAGACAGAGATTATTTCCAGGAGATTGGCACATATGACGCAGGCATGGACATCTGGGGTGGAGAGAACCTGGAAATCTCTTTCAGAGTGAGTGAACACACCCACTGACGATTGACATGACTTTATTCTTACATTCAGAAATGTCAGCTAGGGTTCAGAAACGCACACAGACACACACAGATGTTACACCTCTAAATCGACTTCTCTGAATAAATTGTTGACCTGACTAAGACTTCGTCAGACGTCATCCAGGCTGGCGTCCAGTCCAACTTACTCAGACTGTCATAACACAAACAGGACAGGTCTGTGTCATCCATCTCCCAGCTGAGTCCACTGGTCTGTCTTAGCTCGTTCGGTGGCCAGGACTTAAAGTATGTCTAGTCTGCAATTTATTCTCTATATTGGTGTTGACAAGGCTTCTTTCTCATAGATTTGGCAGTGTGGTGGGACTCTAGAGATTGTCACATGCTCTCACGTGGGTCACGTGTTCAGAAAGGCGACGCCCTACACATTTCCAGGAGGAACGGGACAGATCATCAACAAAAACAACCGGCGTTTGGCAGAAGTTTGGATGGACGAATTTAAAAACTTCTTCTACATCATCTCTCCTGGTGAGTTTTGTCGCGCGTGTTTGTATTTGAGTGTTTGTGTTCATGTATGTGCTCATGTGTGGAGGTTAATCTCTGTGGCAGGTGTGATCTATCCATTAACCCGCTGACTGCGTGAGATTGCAGTGGTGACCCAACAGTGCAGGATGGGGGGAGGCAGCGAGTAATTTCACGCTACAAAGCATCTGTTAGCTTGCATGAACACACACAAGCTTGCAACTGAGAACCAACCAAAAGAGATGCAGATCTCCTGAAATTAAGAATATTTTTAGATGCAGAGCGCTTCGTGGAACATTTTTATACTGTCTCAGTTTTGTTTAGCAGCTGCTGGTTGTTCACAAGGGGCGTTCTGTTATTCTTATACTGGTTCCAGTGTCTGTCCACTTTTATAATGAAGGGCTTTTCAGAGCTGGAAGAAAAGTTCAGCATTAATTAGATCAGTTCTCCAGCATATCAGTGAGATCATAGACTGTATGTAAAAGATGGGCATAAGCTTCTAGGTCTGAAAAGTGGATCTGCATTCATCCTAATGGTCACCAGGGGGATACTCCTCTGATTGTAAAGAGAAGCCTGCATGCATAGAAGTTTTTTGTTTTGTTTTTTTTTTAAAAAGGTCATGGCTCATCAATTGGCTCATTTCACCAGCTGCTAGCTGATGGTATAGTGCAGGGGTCGCCAACCTGCGGCTCCGGAGCCGCTTGTGGCTCTGTGCGCCTTGGGGTAAATTATAAGTATCCAATTGAAGTGCATTGTATTTTTGTTAGTTCGTTTTTTGTTGTAGTTCTAAATTGGAACATTATTGTGATCTTGAAATATAAAAATAAAATTATTTTTTTATTTTTCATCTCTCAATATATGCGTCACTCGCAGCTACCAGCTTCCGGTAGTATTTGCAGCTCTCTGTGTTTTCTTTTCCGTGGAAACCGGGTCCAAATGGCTCTTTAAGTGTTAAAGGTTGCCGACCCCTGGTATAGTGCCTGCATCCAGCTTTTATATACAGTCTATGTGTGGGATCAGCAGGTTTGTTAATGTTATTATAGTCACGCTAACTTCTCTAGATGTGTTGGTATGTGCATTCATATGCTAACAGGCAAACACGACTGAAAACATAACCTCTCCACCTGTGGGCGGTGAGCGAGCTAATAATGGAACTAATGGAGCACGCGACTCATCTCAACATGAACACTTTCTGTTGACTGAGTATGAACAAGAAGGGGACTGTCTTACTAGATAGGCTAGACCTTACTGAATTTAAGCCACAGGACTCCACCTTTTCTAAACATGATTTGATCCTCAACAAAATGATTTGAGTAGCATCTCAACTTTACTGTTTGTTTTTTTTGTTTGTTTGTTTTTTTTCTTCCTTTCTAAGTGCAAAACAAATAAGTGGAAGCTGGAGCTTCACAGTGTTCAGCATGTGGCCCTCTTTAATCTTGACATAATTTAAATAAAGCTTGTTCACACAGGGCTGTGGGTGCACATAGTATCTTGTCTGACCTTTTATGTGTGTGTGCGTGTGTGTGTGTCCAGGTGTGACCAAAGTAGACTATGGTGATATCACATCTCGCACTGCTCTGAGGCAGAAGCTTCAGTGTAAACCCTTCAGTTGGTACTTGGAGAACATCTACCCCGACTCCCAGATCCCTCGGCACTATTACTCGCTGGGAGAGGTACACTCACTCACGCGAACAAGACTGGAATCTATATGTATCAGATGTTATGGGTATATATTCAGGGCATGAGTTTGCTTCTTGTGTGTTTGGTTCAGATCCGTAATGTGGAGACTAACCAGTGTCTGGACAACATGGCCCGCAAGGAGAACGAGAAGGTCGGCATTTTCAACTGTCATGGGATGGGAGGCAACCAGGTAACCGATAAATAACAAAAATACTGGAACTAAGCAAGCATTGAAGTGTAAATGATGAACACTGTTAACATTACCATAACATTACACTTACTTTTGGCACGAAAGAGAAATTTTGTGTGTGACGTTTGCAGGTTTTCTCTTACACGGCCAACAAAGAGATCAGGACAGATGACTTATGTCTAGATGTGTCCAAGCTAAACGGACCCGTTATGATGCTCAAGTGCCATCACCTCAAAGGCAACCAGCTCTGGGAGTATGATTCTGTGGTGAGTGGAAGAAATGATGAAAAATGTCAACAAAAAAAAACTCAGTGACACTGAAAAGCTGGTTCATGCATTCAAGATTCAAGAGACTTTATTTTCTATATGGTACTCGCACGCAAGGTTTGGGTACACAGGAATTCTTCTGCAGTGTTTGAATAACAAAAACTATTTAAAAAAAAAAAAATATATATATATATATATATATATATATATATATATATACACACACAAGAGTACCCGGAGAATCCACGCGACACGGGAGAACATGCAAACTCAGAGAGAGAGGGGCCTGGGCCAAGGTGGAATTGAACCCAGGCCAGCAGTGCTAACCACCGCGCCGTGTGTGAATAAATTACACTTTAATGACACATACAATATAAAAAAATAGGAAATAGCAGTGCAGATATAAAAAATGTTGATAGTAAATAAAAAGTTGCTGAGTATCAAAAGGAGGTTTTTACTCCTCCTTGCTCCTAGTAAATATAATCCAGTTAATGGAGATTCATACTTTAAGCTGGACTATTGAAATTCATTATTATCAGGTTGTTACACAATCCAGAACACTGCAGCAACAGAAAGAGAGACCATATTTTTCACATATTAGCTTCTCTTCAACAGCCCTCTGTTAAATCCAGAATTTAATTTAACACAAAATCTTGAATAATCAGGCCCCATCTCATCTTAAACCCCTTATTACCCCAACAGGGCACTTCACTCTCAGACTGCAGGCTTATTTGTGGTTCCTAGAGTTTCTAAAAGTAGAATGGGAGGCAGACCCTTCAGCTATCAGGTCCCTCTTCTGTGGAGTCAGCTTCCTGTTTAGCTTCAGGAGACAGATGCTCTCTACTTTTAAGATTAGGCTTAAAACGTTCTGATGGTTCTGCTGCAGGTTTCTTCCTGTTAAAAGGGCGTTTTCCCTTCCCACTGTCTCCAAATGCCTGTCGGACTCTTGGGGTTTTCTCCCAAATGCTGTAGGGTTTTTACCTTATAATATAAAGCACCTTGAGGTCACTATTGTTGTGAATTGGCACTGTATAAATAAAACTGAATGGAATTGAACTGAATACTGTAAGTTCTCATGCAGGTCTTGACAGGTACAGAAAGTAGTTCATTTACAGCAGGAAAACTTGGAAAGTTCTAAAAGCTCACCCTTTTTTCACTTATGAAATGAAAACAGTGGTGGCAAGTGCTGTAAAATGCAAAATAAACCAACAAATATTCAAATTTGTTAAAAATTCAAATGAATAATTGCCTAAATTTTTAGTATTTTCTATTACATAAATCTATTACATACATTATTACATAAGCAGTTTACATTAAGCCAGTTCCACTGTGTTCCACACAGCGGAACATAATAAACCTTTTCTAACCCCAGTACACATTAATTATGACATCACATAATTCAAACTAGCGTCATTTCAGTGTGTGGATTATTTATTTTCACAGTTCAGTGATTTATCATTGTTGACACATTACCCAACCCAACCACAGCATACCCAAGACTGTGAGCCAAAACTGAGTTTCATAATTAAAGACTCAAACAAGGAAACGTAATATTTCATATATAAGGAAGCGTGTGTATTATTTTTAAGTGTTTACATACATTTACAGATTTACATGTTCCTGTAAATGAGCCTTTCAGAAGCCTGATTTGCATCTCTGTGTTTCCCCCCGCTGTGCAGAAGCTGAGCCTGATCCATGTTAATAGTAACCAGTGTCTGGACAAGGCCAGCGAGGAGGACAGCCAGGTGCCCAGCGTCAGAGACTGCACGCACACACGGTCCCAACAGTGGCTGCTCCGCAATGTCACACTACCAGAAGTCTTCTGACCACACTCTGCGCACTCCCCAATGCACGCATTCACACACACAGCGGCCCAGAAGAAGAAATAAAGGGGAACGGACATGTTTTTTTTTTTGTTGTTTTGTTTTTTTAAAGTTGGGCACCAGGAACGAAAAAGACTTCCCCACGATGGGATTTGGTAAGAAAGGAGGACGGATTGGATGGTACTACCTCTGCCAGATGTCAGAGGAAGGAGTGTGTTCAAGCCTCCTTAGAGCAAGAAGAGAGAGAAGCCTCCCTCTAAGAGACGATGGCTATTGTTTTACATTCATTTTGTTTGTTTTTTAAAGATTTTAATTGTGGAGAGTTGACTCGCTCCCGTGTGTGAAGACGAGGACTAACCGGTGGAGTCAATCACGGCTTCCCTGGACAAGGCAGTCCACGGCTCAACTCATTACTTAACGTTTACTGACTGCCTCTTACAGTATGAGTGTGTGCACTTATGTGTGTGTGTGTGTGTGTGTGTGTACTGAGATGAATGTATGCTTCAAGAAGGGGACCGAATTCCTCGTTTTTTTTTCATCTTTGTTTTATTTAATTTTGTAATGGATTTTGAAAATGCACTTCTATGAAGAAGGATGTGTGTGCGTGTGTGAGAGAAGCTGTGGTGTGTGTGCGTGCGTGTGCGCCTGTGCTCATCAGAGCCCCTCCTATGGTCTAGCAGCAGTGTATGTCTCCCTCTGGTGTTACTCTTTAGCATTTCATCTTGCAGACTGAAGCCTCCAAGCAGGGGGACAGCACATACACACAAAAAAAACAAGAAAAGTGATCATGAGGACCTGACGTCTGCCATCAGCAGAAATCTAGAGATAGAGAAATATGATGTTTGTGATATCTTAAGATTTCTATGTCCAGTTTTTACATGGCTTGTCTGTTTCTACTGTTTCAGTAACCCTAGTTTGTCTGTCCGTCTCTGTTGTCTTTAAAGATATTTAACATAGAGCTAACACATACACACACACGCACTCAAAGGATACACGAGTCTGTTACTGATGTTCACGGCCTATTGTAGTGTTCAACCACAAGAAACCCCACAATAAGGCACTGCAGAGCCCCCACACACACAAACACACACATGCTGTATACATATAGGAAAAAGGCTGCCTTAGCCTGATACTTCAATCCATTTTGTCATATCGTCTTCTCAATGACCTAAAAAAAAAAAAAACACTCCAAGGGCTTCTTTCCTCCAGTGGAGTGTGTGGATGTTTGCATTTGTGTGGGTGTGAGCGTGTGTTTCTTCAGTACTAATCCCAGTACATTAGCTCCCTGTTTACTAGAACAAACAGCACTCCGATTCCTCGCTATTGGACAAGCAAGCACCCGTAGCGCGGACTGGCAGCAGATTAGCATATCCCTGCTTCCTCCGTCGTACTAAAAGTTAAACGCTGTTATTTTCTAAACAGAGCCGGGTCCCTGCACTCCCCTGTGGACGTATCTACAGCAGGAATGTGGCTTCGCTATGAGAATTAATCAGGGACAGAATAAAAGCTGTAGAGAGCCAAAAGGAGTGAAAGGGTTGAACTGTGGATTACAGAGAGCACAGCAGATGACATATCTTAATCCATTACTACATTTCTCTCACTTGGCAAGCTCACCTGCAGTATTTTACTATTCATATCTCAGTCAGAGGTAGTGCATCTTTTTCATTTCCACTCTCACGCCGCCTTTATTTTTTCTTAGTTTTTTTTTTTGTTTGTTTTTTTATCACTTCTGCTGCTGCGAGTCAGGGCACGAGGTGATTTAAAAAAAAAAAAAGATTTTTAAACATTTCAGCTTCCTCCAATGGAGGAAGGGTTTACACAAAGGACACGACATCAGTTCATCTTTGCTGTGGACATGGCAGTGAGAGGAGGCCATCAACAGATATATATAATTTTGTTTTTCAATGTCTGAGCGAGTGACTGTGGTGAAAATGTGAGAGGTTTTTTTTCTGATTGTGAGACAGAGGGGGAGCGTATCGATTGTTGTCATTTCGGGGGGCAGCGGGGTTTGAAATGAACTGACATGTCCAGGCTTCCACACTGAGCTGATCCAAATGTAGAAAATAAAAGTGAACTCGTTTACAAAACACTTGGAGGTGCCTGCTGATTTCTGCCGTCTTCAGTCTCCACAGACGCACCACAAACAGAAACGGTGCATCGAGATTTGTGTTGCTTAATTACATAATCCAACCAGTATTGAACTTTTAGGCTGATACTTATATTTGGGAGTTTAGAAATTTTTTTTTTGAACTTTTATTTTTTAGCTTGTAGTTTCTTTCTATGATGCTTTTTGCTGATCACTGGAATATTCCATTCCAGCACATGCGTGCTTGTCCAAGCTTAGAAACAAACACTGCAGCGTAACTTTAAGAGCCTTCCTTTTTCCTATGGGAAGAAGCAAGTATTAACTTGTGGGATCTTAAGTGAGTATTTAATGTAAGCTGGTTCTAAAAATTGCCCAAATTCCAGAAACAAAAATGACTAAAGAGTTCAAACGTTATGACCTGTAAAATATATATTACTGTATTTTGTGCATCTAACTCAATTGGAAAGCTCTTTGGGCACTACAACTTCTTTTTTTTAAATATGCGTTTATATACATCAGCCACTTTATTAATCGCTGCTGTCTAACTGCTAATTTATGCAAATCACATGGCAGAAACTCAGAGCCTTTAGGCATGTAGTTCAAACCGAGTGTCAGAATGGAGAAGAAAGGTCATTTAAGTTACTTTGAGTATTTCAGAAACTTCTAGACTGAGATTTTCCAGTACAACCATCTCTAAGGTTTACAGAGAATGGTCTGAAAGAGAGAAAATATCCACTGAGCAGCAGATATCTGGGTAAAGTGCCTTGTTGTTGCACCAGGTCAGAGGAGAATGGCCAGACTGCGGGTGCCACTTCCTAAGAACAGGAAGCTGACTCTACAGTTCATACAGGCTCACCAACGTTGGACAAGAGAACACTGGAAAAACGTTGCCCGGTCTGATGAGTCTCCAATTCTGCTGCAACAATTAGAAAGTAGGGTCAGACTTTGGCGTAAGCAACAAGAAAGCATGGATCCATCCTGCCTTGTATCAACATTTCAGGCTGCTGGTGGTGTAATGGTGTGGGGGATATCTTCTTGGCACCAACTGAGGATTATTTAAATACCACAGTCGATCTGAGTATTATTACTGGCCATGTCCATCCCTTTATGACCACAGTGTAACCATCTGCTGCTCGCTGCTTCTAGCAGGTCAGTGCTCCATGTCACAAAGCTTAGATCTTCACAAGCTGGTTTCTGGAGCATCTCACTGAGTCCACTGTACTCAAATGGCCTCCACAGTTACCATATTTTAATCCAGTAGAGCCTTTGGGATGAAACGGAAAATTTTCATCATGCACGTGTTGCCAACAAATCTACAGCAACTGTTTGATGGTATCATGCCAGTATGGACCAAATGTTCCATCACTTTGTTGAATGTATGCCAAATCTAATTAAGACAGCACTGAAGGCAAAGGGGGTCATACCCGCTCCTAGCAAGTTGTACCTAATTAAGTGGCTGGTGAGTATAAATAAGGTCACTCTATTGTTAGACTAACACATTTTGACTTGTGACCTTTATCCTTGGCCATGATGACACCAATGAAGGCCACGGGTCAAAACCTGTGGTCTCACAATGAACCCATTCATCCACAACATGAAAACTTCTTGCAGTTGAACTGAATAAGATCAGCACAACGTTCTGCTGGGAAAACTCGGGTCATGCGGACGTTACTTTGATGCAGATCAGCATCACTCGCCCATGGCAACAATACTCCCGAACAGCACTAGCCTAACTCAGCTGTGTAGCGCCCGATGCTACCAGTAGTGGCAATGACCACTGGTGGAGGTAATGACTGAAAAGATGAGGGAAAAAATGTCAGTAACCTCCACCTGATATTACTTAGTACTATATAATAGGTCACACATCATTTTTCAAACACAAAAAACTGAACCAAATATTGAAAATATTGTGATTTAAACAAAAATAATTTTTTCGTTAAAAATGACTTGGGTCATTATTTTAGGAGGGTGACAATATATCATATACATAGATAGTATTGATTATCTTGTGTAAGAAAATCTGACTTAAAATAGTCTGTTGCCAAACTCCTTGAGGAGCTGAGCTGTTAATAGGAGGAGGAAGAGCATTTACAGATCACATGATCTTTTTGAGTGAACTGTGATCAGTGCTGCTGGAGGCGCTTGTGGGTGTTAAATAGATAAATATCGCTGCTCTTCTGGAAGTGAGAAGCACTGTGCTGCCGGAGAGGTGAGTCCGGACTGAAAGAAGATAAGTCCGCTGTGGAAAAGACTGTCCTCTGTCCTCTTCACAAACATGACACTGTGGTATGAATGCAGCAGAGTCAGGCCGCAGAGTGTTTGTGGAGAGTGGATTATTTAAATTCCTCAGCTCTGATCTGCTGAATTATTCATTTTTCAGGATTAGGCCCAGTGAGAACCACCGGGAAGACATATTAGACAACAGCGCTTTGCATGCACATCTTTGATAAACATGGGGATGTCTCAGAATTTGTTTTTTGAAAGCGTTTGTATGGTAAACACGTGTGCCGTGATGAATTCATAACACAGCTTCTCGGTACCACTTCAGTCTCCAAAAGAAAAACAAAAAAAACCCCAATCAGCATCTGGAAGTTGTGCACTTTTGACCAAAACAAGATTATGATATCTCTTAGCTGGTCAGAAAAGCAGAGAGCACGGGAGTAATCTTCAGAGCAGACCCCAAATCTGTTTCTTTACTCACTTCAGGTCCTCATCTGCTTCGTGGAGCCAAGAAAAGTCTTAAAGGAGACACCTGCACTGTGCTTCTGTGTGCAAATGATTGTGTCATTCAGGAGATTTAGAGCTGTGGAAGCTTGGGAAGACTTTGCTCTAGTTTATGAGCTGCATTGTGAGTTCATAAGAGCTACGTGGAGCCTTTGATCTGAAGAATTGAAGCTGAATCGCAGCCCAGAGGAAAACTCAGAGAAAAGAGAGAATACTGAAGTGTGTTCAGAGCAACGGAGTGAATTTATTAACTTAGAAGTGTGCCCATCAAATGTGTTTGTTTTAAGCTTTTGTTGATTTCTGTTTGTGAAGTTGGTTTTGGGGGGGGGGATTAGTACTAAGAAGCTACATTTTTAGATTTTAAATCAGGCGATTAGACTTGGATTAAATTAACTGTTTAGGAATTACAGCTATTTTAATACATAGTCTCCCATTTTCAGAGGCTGTTTCCTCCCTCGAGGAGTTCTGCCAGGCCTGTACTGCAGCCACCTTCAGTTGCTGCTTGATTGTGGGTCTTTCTGCAATCAGTTGTGTATTTAATAAATGAAAAGCATGCTTTGCCGGATTGAGATCAGGTGACTGTCTTGGGTATTGAAGAATATCCCATTTCTTTGCCTTGAGAAACGCTTGGGTCGATCTGCGCCGTGAAGCGCTGTCCAGTCTTTTTTGCAGCGTTTGGCTGAATGTGAGCAGAGAGTACAGCCCTGTACACTTCACAATTCACCCTGCTTCTTCTACCAGCAGTCACATTATCAATAAACACTAGTGACCCGCTGCCACTGGCAGCCATTTATGCCCATACTATAACATTACCTCCACCATGTTTGACAGATAATGTGGGAAGCTTCAGCTTATGAGCAGTTTCTCTCCTGCATTCACATTCATGAAGACAGTGATACTCCTACTTCCTGCTCTTGACTTTAATTATGTTGATTTATTTTGGTTCAAAAGTCATCAGATGTTAAATAGGCAGCTCTCTTTATGCAGCAGTGTCCCACTGCTGGCTTAAACCAAGGTAAGAAAAAAAATATGGTTTCTCGTTTTGGCCTGAGACTGCATGAATTCTTTCTTTTTTAACAGATTAAGGAAGCCCATGGTTTCATTCAACATCAGCAGTCTGGTAGGGGGATTATATTCACTGTGATTTCAGATGTCAGTGTGTGTCTTTTACAACAGTACATCAAATGCTGCACGCTCTGTGTGTGTTCACCACGCTCAGCACCAACACTGTGTACATACCAAAGACACCTGTGCCAAGTGAGAATAAATTGTGTATTTTCATTTTATGAAGAACTGCTTCTCTTTCCAGTAACAAACAATAACAACAACAACAAAAGGATGTGTAATGATTTCATTATCGCTTGTTTAAGAGCGTGACGACGGGGATTTAATCAGCGTGTGTAGACAGAAGGACTGTTGGCCGCACCGAGCAGCCGGAAAAGTGTGGATTTGATATTTATTCTGTCCATCTGTCCTGAGCTTTGCTGACACATTGACAATCTGCAAAGCCTTCACAGAACAGATGATGCGATCTGACTCAACTCACACAAACACAGAGCGAGGATTTAATGTCTGTTTATCCAGGGAACTTTATTCTTTTTAGCTTTGTGGCTACTTCACATCCACACAGATTCTGCCTGTCTGACGTTTTAAACAGGTAATCATATGTTGCCAGTATGTCGTGGCTTGTGAGTGACTTTTTTTTTTTTTTGCAAATGTGACAGGAACAAAAAAACTTCCACACAATTTAACATGACTTTTCAATGCTAATATCAGTTGAGCCACTGTGTGCTTATTGATCTTCTGTCATTCAGTGGTCACTCAGCCCTCCAGACAAAAGCTGGTTAATGTTTGCATGGACTCTGGTTTTGCACATGCAGCAGGGCCAAAGGCCAAAGTAAATATTTCTCTTTAGATAACAGACCTGACTTTACGGGCTTAAAAATGAAATCATTTAGCATTTACACACAGTGATACCCACCTTCTCTCTGACTCTACACACACGCGCGTCACATTGCCTGTGTGTATGTATATGTACAAATTGTAAAATCCAGATAAAGTTTTTTAAAAAAAACCCTCACTGACACTAACACAATGTCATAGTCAAGACAAGCTGCGTAAGTTAAAACCGCGCATCAGAATGGAGAAGAAAGGTGATTTAAGTGACTTTGAATGTGGCATGGCCGCTGGTGCCAGATGGGTTGGTTTGAGTATTTCAGAAACTGCTGATCTACTGGATCTAGAGATGGTTGTGTAAGAAAATTTACACAACCATCTCTAGGGTTTACAGAGAAGGGTCTGAAAAGGAGAATACAGTTCACACCAACTCACCAAAACTGCACAATAGAAGACTGGAAAAACATTGCCTGGTCTGATGCAACATTCAGATGGTGGGGTCAGAATTTGGTGTAAATAACATTGGTTCAAGCTGGTGCTTGGGGTGATGTGGGGAGTATTTTCTTGGCACACTTAGATCCCCTCAGTACCAACTGAGCATAATTTAAACACCACAGCCTCTCTCTGTGTATTTTTGCCGTCCACATTCATCCCTTTGTGACCACAGTGTACACATCTTCTGATGGCTGCTTCCAGCAGGATATTGCACCATGTCACAAAGATCAAACTGGTTTCTTGAACATGACAATGAGTTCACTGTACTCAAATGGCCTCCACAGTCACCAGATTGCAATCCAATAAAGCAACTTTGAGATGTGGTGAAACCAGAGAGTTGCATCATGGGTGTGCAGCTGACAGATCTGTAGAAACTGTGATGTTATCATGTCAATATGGAGGAAAATCTCCAGGAAATGTTTCCAGCACCTTGTTGAATCTGTACCACAAAGCATTAAGACAGTTCTGAAGGAAAAAGGGGGTCCAAGCCAGTACTAACAAGTTGCACCTAATGAATAGTCTGGTGAGCATATTTACACTATACTAAGCTTTTAAAATGATTAACACATTTCACATTAACGTTACACTTATACTTTAGAAATCATTAATAATTCGCAGGCAGGTGTGCTTCACTGAAACAGGACCTTTGGCTTTCTTGGGCTATTATATAGTTAAATAGATTTTCCAGCAGTGTTATTCAGTATCTTCAGGAATTTAAAAAGCTGGCTGAACAGAAAAAAAAAATCCTCATGAGCATTATTCATTTCCTGAAAGCATTTAATGCATTAATCAGAAGAGACATAAATAATAAACCTGAAAATTCATTGTGGTGTCAGTTCAGTCAAGGATAATACAACTGAGTCACACAACAAAGTCACTGCAGTTTATATGTTTATTGTATCAGTGCATAACCAGTATTAAAAACAAACAGCAACAGCGCTAAAGGAAAACTGCAGTATTGGGTTGCAACCCATAATGCATCACAGATGGCTAACATGGTAGCCATGTATGATCAGTGTCATCTGCTTGTTTATTAAAGCTTCAAATGACCTAAACTGCTTTATACTTTCCTCTCAGAAAAGTGCTCTAGTTACAGTGTGGCGTATGAATTGCAAGAGTAAAAGAGGTGAAAATAAGATTTGAGGTGTGTTAGGTCTAAACTGTCAATGAAATCTTATCGACCAGGATAATGGGCACAGTCCTAAAAAAACAAAAAATAAACAAAAAAAAAAAAGACAAAACTTGAAAGTGCTTCACAAAATTACTCACGATTCTCTGAGTGAACAGCTGAGAGATCAGGAGAGCATGTTAGGAATTAAAAGCTCGGTTTCACGTGTATAAAAATACAATCATAAGCTTTAAATAAAAAATTAAAAAAATTAAAAGCCCATCCTCTAAATGCTAAATGCCTAATCTGATCCACTGAAAATAGTCATCTTCAGTCTAAACCTGCATACAAAAAACCCCCCAAAAACAACTGCATCTATTTATAATTGAACCATACAGAAAAAAATCCAACAGTAATAATATAAAACCTGGTTCAGGAAAGCAGGAGTGAACACCTTTGTTAAAGTCAAGCTCTAATGTCACAGCTACTATCACTGAAATGTGAATGAGACAGAAAAGGGGGGGGACCTATTATGCTTTTCCTTATTATCTCTCATTTATGTATAATATAGTGTTTATACTACTATACAATTACAGTGCTCATATTAAATGTGCTTAAAAAAAAATGAGGTAAATGTATCTAAAACTAATCTGTATGAGTCAACAGTTTTACCTGCTCCTGTTAATCATTATTCCAAGCTTGACACAGATTTCCTTATATGGGCATTTGGAGGCGGGGCTTACACACACTGGATTCTGTGTGGAAGCCAGGCAAATATCAGTCCAAAAGCTCAGAGATTCACAGATTATACAGCGTGAGATGCTGCAACAGTCATTAAGGAGAATCCTGCAGTGAGTATTCGCGCCCTCAGCGCTGGTATAAAAGGTACAGAGCTCTGGTGACATCACTGTTAGCGCACAAAGCGGCCTGTGTCAGTATTAAATAAATACTGATTTTTTTTTTTATATGGAATATGGAGCTGGAAATAAGCATAATCGGTCCCCATTTAATAACGCAATCTTGCCAGACATAACAACAACTGTGGCAAGAAATATTCAGTTCATTTTTTAGAAAACCTGCCTTCAATACAAACTCTACTTGAGCCTCCGTTAGGAGAGAGGTAGGGAGTACAAATACTGCACAACCACGCACTGTACCACAGATACAGCCAGGGAGTGCAGGCTGGAAATCAGGGGATTTGTAGGTAAGATACATCATCTTACAGTTCACCACAAAAGACACAGTCATTTTCTGACATTTCTCAATATTATAAAATAAATTTAGGCACTGAGTTCTGAGCAATGATGGGATTAGCATCGATAGCTCCACCATACACAATCATAAACCCAATATGGTGTCAGTGGTCCAAGTTTGGGATTAGACACATGTTTTCAGGAGTTTTTGTGTGCCGTTAAATGAAAGGAGCAGGTACAATATTGCTCCGAAGAACCACTCTGCTAAGCAGATCATGGGTGATCAGCCGCTATGCCACCATCTCTTTTTGGTCAGGGAGACCCTATGAGTCAAACCACACAGGGAGGAGCTTCAAGGAGGGGAGAGCCTCACCTGAAGAATGAGCCAATAGGAAGCTAGATGACATTCCCCGATGTGCTCACTCACTGGTCTTCAGGACAGAGGGAGTGGAATCTGTAAAAGCCCTGAGAATCACAGACAAAAAGACAAGTGATTGGTTGATTTGCATTTTTTTTCTTCTTCTTTGAAGACCTAATGAGCTGTTCTTTATGCATCTTACCTCATGGGGTGGAGAGGCCAGTTTGGCTGCACTGGTGTGGGCACTGCAGAGCTGGGGCTCATCAGCATAGCGCTGTAGATGTTGGCTGCCACTACCAGGATGCAGAGGAGGATAGGCCCAATAATGGCCCCCTCCAGACCCAGATAGTATGCTCCTCCTGCTACCGCCAGGCCCGTGAGATATGGGTGTCCACCTCTGCGACAAAGAGAAAAGAAGTGGTTTAAATACAACGGAAAGGCACAAAAAATGTCTCACATGAAATATGTTTTGGCAGGCAGCTACTAGATCAGTGACTGCATGATGCTATGAATGCAATTCAGACTTTAACTTTGAAAACTTAAAAGCATGCTAGTAAGTGCTGAAACTAGCTAGCTATCCCCTTAACCCCAGCTACATATACGGTTGTAGTCAGAGTTCTACATAACTTCTTTGAACTGTTCTTTCTCATTATCCAAATATTAGTGAGCGTGTATGTATATATTTGAACCTGTATGTAGACTTTTGACCATAAAATCAAAGCTGTGCATGCTCATGATGAGTGTATGTAAATTTGCACGTGTGACTAGAAGTTTATGTTTAAATATTGCAGAAATGTGAGCCTTAATGGCTAAGATAGCAGGGTTGCTATTAACAGCTAAGCAGGAGCATTATCTGGCCACAGCAGTTTATGAAGCACTGAGGCAAATGTTTATAGACATGTACAACTGTGCAGCTTTTCTTTCAAACCCAATTTAGGGCAGCGAGCAGGCTTGTATGCATTACGTTAGCAGTCACGGGTGGTTTGGTGTGATTTGTTTGTCAGATATGCAAGTGCTATAAAGGGAAGCTCAAATAAGCTGGTCACATACACATACCCTGATATATCAGAGTAGATAGCTGTATCCACAAAATATGTCGGGAGCAGGTGGCAGATGAGCAGGAGCAGGGCCTTGACACTTTCACCCTGCGCCAACCACAGGTCACACACGGCCGGCACAGCTGCCCAATAGGTCCCCAGGAATGGCACGGCACCCAGGATGGCAGCCAGAGCTTCGTGCCAGGAAAGAGGGATTCAGAGTGACAAAACACTGAGCGCGGCTTGACAGGTGCGAGCAAAACGACAGGACAATCTGCTGCGGACGCGCTGACTCACCAGAAGGAATGAAGACGATGTTGATGCCAAAGATGGTGTGAGTGAGCCAAGTGTAGAGGCCATAGAAGCCGGCCATTTTCAGAGAGGCGTCAAACACTCCTCTTCAAAACAAACACAAACAGGGTCAAAAAATAATCTCGCTGAGGTACAAATTTAGCTTGTGTTGCTTTTGCGCACGTGACTACCTGATGGCCTCTTCAACAGACTGGCCGATGATATTACTGGAGGGTCCCGGCTGAGAGAGAGGAGTCAGGCTGATCACCCATTTAACCGGTTTGTAGTATTCCCCACTAGAGCTCAGCAGGTAGAAGAGAGTAGTCAGGAAAATCACCTACAGGAAGGAGCAAAAGTTAGAGGCATGGCAGCTGTGCCAAATCTAAGACTATTTTACCATAAGACCATTTTTGGAAATGCCAGGTCTCATTTATTAAAATGAGACAGAGCATCGCTGCTAAAATGTATACAAATTAATAATGTTTGTAATGAAAAAATCCAAATATTATTGTGTTGCATTCAAGATCTGGTGTAAATGATTGCATGAACATGTCTTGCAGAAGTATTTCTGTAACTTCCATCACTAACTTAGGCTTGAGGATAAACACAGTGGTAATCTATGCAATTTAAACCAAGAAAATGTCCAGTTTGTTCTTCTCTTAAACAGATTCACAGAAACTCTTATGACTGCATTAAAAGACCATCATAAACTAGAGTGTGTAAAAGGCGGGGCAAATCCTGGAGACTCACTTCTTCAACTTAGTTACAATTTTGATCTTAAATATAAAACCGTCTGTAAAAATTTAATTATTAAAAACCTTACTTTATCTCTAAGCAAAGTCCTATAGTGTGGGTTTGGGATGCACATGCCATGTTCAAGCCCCACCTCAGTTACTGAGAAGTTGACACTGTCCCAAGCTGCATGTTTGGCTATAATGTCAACCCACTATTTTGAATAATGAATTTGAATAAAGCTCCTCCATGTCAACATGACGCTGGGCAAGATACTGAATGCCAAATTGTCTGTGGTGCATCCATCAGAGTGAGTATGTGCTTAATATGATGGAGTCTGAATACACACTGCAGCTAACTGGGTAAATCCAGAGATGAGAAAACATAGTTTTAATAAACATTTGCAGGTAAGGCATAAGCTGACCCATTTCTGCTTCCTTTTGTGCATTAAAAAAAGAATAATAATGCTAAACAAATGTTCTTTAATAAAGTAAACAACCTGGCTGTGATCAGTGTTTCATACCAGACTCAGTGCAAAGTTGAGGAGTGCCGTGCCACTGTGGAACAAGACGGTGAGGAGAGTGGTTGTGGTGGAGATGAGAAGGCCGACATTCCTGCTCATTACCACCCACAAAGACTCCAGGATCTACAAAATGACCAGGTAACATTAAACATCCACAGGAAAACTACTTTTAGGGGCAGTGATGGCATGGTGCTTTCAACACCTTTTATCAGAAACATCAAGATTTCCCGATCTAAGAAAACAAAATGCATGCCAATTATCTCAGAAGGGAGACTGTTAAGTATGCCCATACTTACAGACAGTAGCGTCTCAATATTTTCCTGCAGAAAGGAGGCAATGTCCTTCCAGTCCAGAATGTCCCCTAGCCAGCTGGTCTGTCTTTGAGTCATCATCTTATGCCGATGCCGCCCAGAGTAGGTTACATTCTGAAAAATGCGAGCATAGTAATTTATGGAAAACTGAACAACACTGAAAAGAAGACTTTGGGAGAAGGTAAACTAAACTTCTGACACTACCTTGACAAACCAGGAGTGGTACAGTCGGTCCCAAAGCTCCAAAACCTGCTTCTCGATCACTGCAGTTTGATTCACCTTATCTCCTAAAATCTTATGAAGCTGCACACACAAAGGAAACGGAGATTTGTTACATTCCTCGCTGTCTGGCTCTGCTGTTTTTAATCACTGAAAATTACTGTTCTGACCTTCTGTGTTATCCATTCTCTCCCATGCTGGTAGACATTAGTAGCAGCTGAATTCAGAGCCTTCTGCACCACGCGAGCTTCCGGAAGCCAACTATCAGAGAACAACGCAGGAAACACAGACAGAGAGAGAGAGGAGACACTCAAGTTTTCAGCAAAGTCTAAAAGATGCAGATGCAGATGAATAGAGTGGACTGTCCTACTTGGCCCATTCTGGATGGTTGGATACGGTTTCGTTGATGAGATTACTGGTTACCTCGATGATGTGAACACTCTCATGATGAACCTACAAAGATTGGTGTTTATTTTGCAATTCATCATCAATATGAATGATGTGAAGTCATGCTTAAGTAAAAATGTACCATAGCAGTGAGCAGAAGAGCCATGAGAAGGGTCCCCGTGACCAAGAGGAAGATGATGAAGATACTGATGATTTTATCCAGCGATCGCTCCAGCCACACAACCATCTGGGTGCACCGAAGAAAGGGGGAGGACAAAGACAGGTCGAAAAAGAAGAAAGGAGAGGTGGGAGGGGGATAACAGGAAGGTGGCAGAATAGACACATCAGCACAATTCTCAAGGAGGTAAAAACATGCGCATGGAGAAACCTGTGTCTTTACCACATGGAAAAAGTCATCTTGGATTTAAAATTTCCCACAGAGGACATTAAGGTGGTTTCCCAAATGAATCAGCAACCAGGATAACTGGAATCATAAAGTGCATGCACACATCCTTGCACTGAAGCATTAAAGCACGCAAGTGTAACATTCAAAATGTGTGCTAATACACTCGTGACTTTTTTGTTTGTTGCTGTGATGGCAAACAGATGTGGCATCTCTTTTAAAGTGTACACTCTGTTCTCAACTCAGGTTTCTCAATGCGCCACAACTGCAGCTCCAGCTCAAGTTCCCATTTGTACGTCCTTCTATCCACGTGTTAATGTCAAAACAGCATTAAAAATTAAGCTCTGTTAGCAGACACCTCCATTTGTCCTAAGGCTATAGCCTAATGGTTTATTATATGGATGGTGACATGATGTGGCAGTCAGTGCAGGTGCTGCTGCAATGAGTAATATGTGTAAGATTTTAGGTGACTGACTCTTAATCTACGTTACATTTCTCTTAAAGGAGAACAGCAAATGACACTGCACTTCAAAAAGGGTTTTAATACTGAATGAAGTAATTTGGGAAATTAAAGAAGTTAGGTATGAATAAGCAGCAAGAAGTTAAGAGGCTTAAATCATGACCACAACAGGCAACATGAGACCGCAAATAGATTTTAAACAGGCCGCACAGCGACAAACACTACATTTCTAATGCAGCTCATATGCTCCGTGTTAACATTAGAAGCTACATCATCAGAAATGACTGAACTGAATCAACACCTGTGATACTCCTATAAATAAAAAAAAGGACACTCTGGTTCATAACCATCAGACTGAGCATAAATAACTACTCACTGACTAATTAGATTAGATGTGGGCTGATAAGCCATCGATCATCCTGTACGTGGGTGAACTCGTGTTTTGTAAATGATAGAGGAAAAATCCTCTTTACACTTCATTACTTTGTTGTTTAAACAATATGGTGGATCCTCACCAGGATAAGCAGCCACAGAAACACTTATCTCAAGGCTTCAGAAACTAATGGGTGATGTCATAGTGGCAATGTCCATCTTTAATATACAGTCTATGGTAATATCCACCTCCAGTTAAGTGAAGTTAAAAGGAAGCCCATGTGTTCACTATGCTTAGTACCTCATATTTAATAACTGTGTTTCCATTGTTTTGCCCAGTCCCTTACCCACACCTGAAAACTAAAACATTCCTTCCTTCTCATTTCACTCTGCTCCTTGTTGAGGCAGCTCTCTCTCTTTCTTTCGCTCGCTCGCTCACACACACACACACACACACACACCAAACACTGCAGCAGAGAAGATACAGTCGTGGCTTAGGGATCATTGAGTCCAACACCCCACCCCCACCCCCCAACCCCAGCTGTAGCTCCCTGTCAAAATAAAAGCAGGAAGCAGGAAAGCAGCAAGGGGACAGATGTTTGGACAGGACGAAAGAGGTGACAACAGTGGATGGGTAAAATGCCAGTCCAAGCTACGCCGTCTCACACACACACACACACATAGATACAGGTTGTTGATTTATTTGCCCTCATTTTCTCAATGTCTCTCACACACAAGAACAATTTCTGTCAGTCGCTCTCTCTCAACACTCTGCTCCTCCAAATCATTACCTGCTTGTTAAGCCAATGCCAGAGCTTGGGGGGAGACAAAGAGACATTGGGAAGATTATTATTGGAAAGACCTGTGCAGCAGTCATCACATGTACCCGTGCAACAATACAAGCTCTGTGTGGGTCCAGGCTGTGAGGGGTCAGAGTGGTGTACTACAAAGTGGGATTCATGTGTTATCTTGACAATTAAAGCGGAGTTTTCAATGTTATGAAGGTGGCTCTTTTTTTTTACCTGCAGCCAGATTAAACAAATAAATAAATAAAACCCAAAATAAATTCAAACTCATTCACCCAATCCTTGTTTATTAAAGTCATTAAAGATGTATGCTACACAATCATCCCATCCTGCGAAAAAAAATGTTCAAAGAAATCATTATCAAAATTATCATGGCACTCATGCTCATGGCTATATATGTATGTAAACTTCTGACTACAACTGTGCCTTATGCATTGTTGTAGGAATTCAGAAGCACTGAATTGGTACTGCAGTCTATTGGAATTTATTACAGAGGTTATTCCATTCAGAAAATTCATTTCACTTTGATTTGGTCGATAACAAAATATATTTCATTACAGTGTCAGCCTTGAATGTACTTCCTGAGTATCATGTATCCAAATTTAAAATTTCCGAGCTCTAATGTTCAGCTGTCACACCACACTGAGTAAATGGCAGCACCTAGAATGCACTGAATGCTAAAATAAATAAACTTATGAACTCATAAGAAAAAAAAATTCTGCAAAATTGCTCTCTCTTGAGGAGTTGGCAGTCCCAGTATAGCCAGTATAGCAGTTTCTCTTGGACCTGAGTGAAGTAGGCAACACTGGATTGGCCCATTTTGTGCTAAAGAAGAGTCAAATGATGCACCCACCACCAACACCCACTTTTATGTATGCAGAGAGCCTGAAGCAGAAACCACAGGCTAACATGAAAACTGGAAATACCCATCAGGTCTGAATCCAGTTTTTGGTTTTGTAGAGCCAACTAATTAAAAAAAAAAAGAAACGCCTTCAATTGTTTTTGAGAAGGAGTCCTCCCTGGATTCAACCCACTTCTATTTGAGATGCTCTTTGGAAGGGATACACACAGGCTTAAATATCAAAATACACCAGTGCACTCCCTTTTCAAAATTCAAATGCTTTTATTTTCACAGCAAGGCAATATAAACTTTTATTCTGAAAGGAAATTGCTGTGGAGTTTTTTGATATTTGAGCCCAATACAAAAAAAGTCAAACTATGTAGAACCTGCTTCGTAGTACACCCCCCAGGAAGTGGCAGGAAAGATATACTAACTATGGTGAGTGTGGACTGGCAATACAGTGGGATGCAAATCAGTGTGATTGCAAAGACAACACAAATACATCCCAAAAAAGTGTGAGAGCAAAGAGGAAAAGTGTAAAAGATTACAGCAATGACATCATTATATGTAAAACTTGAGAAATATAAAACATGTAGCACTAAACCTGTCACTCATTCTAAGATGGACCTCAAATTAGGATCCACATTGCTTTTTTAAAATAATGTCATGAGACCTTGGCCAAAACAACACTGGCATATTTTGCCTCTAAATTTTGATGGCAAACAAAACATCTGCAAATGTAAACATCCAGCAGATATGGAGCAACATATCTGCATATTTACTCTCCTTTTTGCTTTTGTTTTTATGAACAGATTCTCTGCGTTCATCGGCTAAGTGCTAATTTTGTCTATCTGTAATCTGGTGCAGGGCAGTTTAGCATACACTTGGTTTATTAGAGCTTTTTGCTAAAAATAGCGTCCAGCTGTTGCTGTAAACAACGCTGATAAGACTGTTGCAACTGGGTCAAAAGCAAAAGGCAGGGGACCTGAAAACAAAAACAACAGCTAAAATGCTGTTAGAGCTAAAGGGGACTGCAAAGTTTGATGATCGCCCCCTTTTTCTTGAGTGACACCCTTTGCATCACATGTGATAATTTAACATGAATACGTTGATTTGTGCAGTCTAACTATTATATTAAATTTAAGACCTAGCAGAAAAACCTTTGGACTTGATAAATTTAGATCTTTAAAAGGATATTAACATATGCAATGTCCCTCTATAATAACTGATAATTTTGAGAATTTCAGTTTTTCTGAACAATTTTGATACTTAATTTGTTTTCAAGCAGATACCCAGCTGTTCCAACCTTCAGAATCTAACAAACAGCTTTTACTATGGACAATGACTAATACACATTATGAACAGTAAAAGAGTGGGGATGGGGATGTGCAAAGTCAAAAACAGAGAAAACAAGGTCATCAGCTCCCCCAGCAGCCCCTGCTTTACCTTAGTGTCAATACGCAGGAGGAACTGAGCCAGGCCTTTGATTGGTCCAGGGAGCAATGCCTCTTCGCGCTCACGTCCAAACTTCTCTAGCACCGTCCACCACGAGGTAAGAGTCCTCTCTGCAAAGCTCTTCAGACCAAAGCGGACCACGAGCTTCTTCAGCACCCACACTAAATCAGCAAGCCAGCATGCACATGAGTACGGTACGAGTGACAAGAACTAAGTGAAAGTGTGTGTGCATGTTTGCATGTCTGTGTGTGTTACCAGCCACAGGAATAGGCAGCAGTTGCAGTAGCCACAGGTTGAGCCAGATCTGCACCAGGACAATGGCCCAGACCAGCAGAATAAAATAGATATCACTGGCTCTGTCGGCACTCTTCTCGTTCTGGAAGAGGCCAGACGAGAATGGACGAGAGCTCCCAGGGAAGCCAGGGGTGGCAGGCAGGGGACCCACAGGTTGCACGCCATCTTGGCAGATAATGTGGAAGAGCCAACACAGGAAGCACATGAGAGGAAGAGAAAGAAAGAAGAAAGTAGTTAAGTTCCAACCACTGTGGCTGAAAACATGATGAATGTAAAACTGAAATTGTGTTTCTTTCCACAATATCTTGGGTCTTCATATTTGACTTTTTTCAGACCAGTTATCAATGCTATGAACACTTATCAAACAGTATGTTTTGAGACCGGATTCCCTAATCAAACAACCATGTAACCTTCCTTCACTCTGCCAGTTCCCTCCCTTTGTAAACCTTAAAGACAAGACATATGTTGCACCCGTATGACCTTCTCTAATCCACTGAATACAATAAAGCTATCTTACCTGTGGAGGAACTTCCACTGGGTTCAGTTTTGGGCTGAAGGTTGCTACAGGAGATTGCCATGTAAATAGTGTTAGCAGCAAATGACAACACCTGCCCTGAAAGCTCGCCTGGGGAGATAAAAAGAGACTGAATATAATAACACACAAAGGCAAGCAGAGGGAAGGGTGCACAAAAAGAAAAATCAAAGCTGGTCTGATGAGCTTAGACCAACCAGTCACCTCAAGTCACTTAGCTGGGCTAAGAAATCTGAGGCTAGATGCAACTGATTCTAAGCAGAACATACACTCATGCTCATTTGACCATATTTATTACCCAGTTAATGGTGAGTAAAGGCATCTCATTGTGGTAAATGTCAGTATGAGTGTAATGGGTGTTAATATATCTTCACCTGTGCCAGGGACAGGTGGTTTCTCTTGGGAGCCCACGATGAGGAGTGCAACCACAACCACGAACATGGGCACTTTCCACGAGCCAGTCAAAGACACTAAAAATGGATTTAGGAATTGGATAAGTGGGAGAATGAGTTACAAGTGTGCATCTTCCCTAGATGGAGAGAAACCTGCCGTAGTTAAACTGCATAAGACTGCAGAAAACGCTCTTGTAATCACAACACAAAATGGTTGGTTTGTGTAACCATGCTTCTGCTTCTTTTCTTTTTTTCTTTTTTTTTTGTTTTGCCCACACAATTTTAATTTTGCAAATTTTGACAGCATCTTTTATGTTTTATAAAGTGATGAGTTTTTTGGTTTACTCACTGGTGCTATTTCTTCTTTCTTCTTACTATTTTCTTCTATATTTTTTTTTCTTTCTCCCCTTTTCTTTTCTTTTCCTTTCCTAAGCCTGTCAGGTCTGGCACAATTCTTAGATGTTAAATTGAACTCAGAGTCACACAATATGTTAAAAATAACACAAATAAAATAAAGGAGACACACTAACAAGAGGAGCCTATAGAGAACCTATAAAGGTCATCTTGAAATAGTAAATATGTTTGGCATAACAATGCATTCAGATCACTGTTCTGTTTGCAAGATCTGCCGGACATGACAGGCTTTTTAAAAAAAAAAAAAAACTGCATGCTTTGTTACCGACAATACTGGTTCAACACGAATGTTGCATTTTATCTTGCTGGATCAGCTGAACGATATTCATAAATAAATATGACATTATAATATTGGTTGTCAGTGTGGAAGCACTTTCAAAAAATTCAAAGAAGAAAACATTTTCTCAAATGTGCCCACAACCCTCCTTCTAAAGCACAACTTCTTCTTAACCAGCTCTCGGTCACTTTTAACACTTCGCGCCTGAAGCTCACAGCATGTGTTAAGAGTGCTAAAAAAATACTGTCAACACCCTCATCTTACAATGCAACTCTGAATGTACTCTGTTTGAAGGACTACTCGACTTGTAAAGGCAGCACCTTGTTTAACTACAACAAATGAATAGTTTCTCTACTAATCTGAACAGCAGACTCCAGTGACCACATTTAGAAGAACTCTCCTGCAGCTCAAAGAGGCAGATGTATGATGGACTGAGGAGATTCTCTGCACTCACCAATGTAGAAGAGGAGGACAGCCCAGACAGGAAGAGCCAGATTCCTCAGATACCGCTCAGTTTGGGGACTCCACTTCAAACAAACTGCCAGCAAGTAGCCAAACACAACGGTGCCCACCTACAAAGAAACAAAGCAAAACAGAGGGGCACAGTAATGAAACAGAGGGGATGTTTTGGGGTCTCCTGACAGATAATGGAACATGCTGAGACTTGTATTCTGTTTCATTGTTTCATAATCTTTAAGTTTTAGAATTAAAGCCTAATTTTAAAAATTCAGTCTTAATCATGCATTAAAACAAATCACACAGTCAGATGTTTTTTTAAAATTATTTGATAAGTAACCTTGCAAATATTTGCCATGCAAACAAATTATACACTTGTAATGTCAAATTAACTCGAAGCATTAAGACTGGCCAGCACTAAGGTGGGATCTAGATTTCAAAAGCTCATCTGCTTCCAGCATCTGAACACAAAAGAACACCCATCCATTTATTTTCTAAACTGCTCATCCAATTCTGGATCAGTGGGTGAGGAGTGAGGTGTACCCTGGACAGGTAGTCAGTCCACTGCAGGGTCAACAAACAGAGACAGACCACACTCTCACATTCACACCTGCAGCCAGTTCAGAGCCACCAATTCACCTAACATGCATGTCTTTGGACTGTGGAAGGAAAACAGAGGACCTGGAGGAAACCCATGCATGAGCAGGGAGAATAAACAAACTCTGCACAAAAACAAAGGCCCAGCCCCACCAAGAGGTTTGAGAAAGGAACCTATTGGATGTGAAGTGATCAATTTCTGAGCTTTCCAGACTTTCATTAACCAACAGGCAGCAAACTCTGCTCCTGTTTAGCAGTAAAAACATAGGACGCTTCCAGTTTGCAAAGATCACTTGACACAAAGACATGCTTTGATGTAATTTAATATAGCATCCTCCTTCCTATTTATAAACACAGGCAGTTGAACTCTGCATTCAGAGATAGAAGAACATTTAATGCAATTTGGATGCAGCCAAAGCGAGGAGGGGTTCTGGGCCCTTGAGCTGTTTGGGAATAAGGTACTGATTGATCAGACACTGGAACTGCAGGAAATTAGATCAACTTACATAAAAGTTTACACACAGATTCCAAGAAACATGCTTTCTATTGAAGTTAATTGAATAAGCCTTTATTAGAGAGACAGACTGAAGCAGTGAGTCGATTTTAATCCACAGTTATTCTTTATCAACTCTTGCCTATTGCTGATGCATTTATGACAATATGATAACATTTATAAATTTGTACCATCCACATTCATTTCTGAGTTCATTTTAATCAGATTAATCAATTATTTTTATTACTCCCTCTGCAGCTTATTTTCTCACTGAATCACCTGGTATATCACCTGCATTATTTCCAATAAGACTGTAAATTGCTCTTTTAGGCTGATCCAACAGTCAAAGACCAAAATATATTTAGTTTACTACAGTAAGACCCACACAACTCTGTTCAATTAATTAGTAGCCTGACAGATAACACTTGAAACATGTTGAGCATTGCACTCAATTATTGGGGAAATGTTTAAGATAATAATGCTGTTAATTTTGTGAAACTCATACAACCAGGTGGTCCAGCTCCACTCTGTTTAGGATGACCCGGTACTACACAGAACTGACCCCACAGCACCCACTCTGATGGGCAGAGGGTCTTTTGTTACCCTGTCACTCACCCACACAATGTGGAAATAGTCCAGCGCGGCCCCGACGATCCCACAGACATGCCCGAGGATCACCTGCATACCGATGACACTCCAGAAAAGGTACAGGAAGTAAACTAGCGGGGCCCCGGCCCCGATTACCAGGAGTACCGTGAGCTTCTCCAGCACGAGCCTGCCCATCGCCTCCACCCCGTAGTTGAGACACCACACCGGCACCAGCAGCGTCCCCACCACGATGGGTGTCCCACTGTCCTGCAGGCCGCTGAGCCACGAGCGGCCGAGACGAGCCAGGGAGTATTTGAAAGGGTGGAGGAAGGTGCCGCAGAGCACAGCCCAGAGCAGTGGACGAAGGAAGGCCTCCAGGATGAAATAGACCAGAACAGCTGCCCCGCAGCAGATAGCCACAAATATCATCGCCCCGGTGTTGTAGAAGGCCTGTTTAATGTTTTTGTCAAACTTCAGGGAGGAGGGCTGGGTTAGTAGCTGGCTCATCATCCCGACGGCCGGCTGGACGCTCTCCGAGAAAGAAACAAAGTGAGGCCGCTCAGCGTGAGGACTAACCGGGGGAGAGACAGCGGCGGGCTCCGGCGCCGAATCCTCCTCATCTGCCATGTTCCCACTGTAGCTCCGGCAGTCCAACCAACGGATCCACCGCGTGAGGGAGGAAAACAATGACGTAGCAAAATCAAATGGCCAAGGGCATCATGGGCAATGAAGTGCCTATGATGCCCCGTATTTCTTCCTGTATTTTTCGTTGTTGAATTTAGAGCGCTTTTCTTATCACTCTCCTGGTGTATTTTTGTTGTTTTATTTACGGTTAGAGACTGTTGTTGTTATAATTTATTTGATTCAAGCAGCAATACACTTCATAAGTCTTTGAAAGACATGAAATTATTAAACATAGTCACAATCAGGGCCATGAACAGGATTTCTGAAATTCTGAGCGACACTATTTTTTTAAAAAGATTTTTGAGAATGTAATTTGAGTTGATTTCCAGTTAAAGTTGAATCACACTGACGTACAACTCTACAGCTTACTTGGTGTAAGCCCCTTCCTCCCCAAACACTTGAAGCTACTGCCTGAACCTTTTATGGTGGTGCAGTGGTTAACACGGTCACCTCATTGCAAGAAACTTGTGGGCCCTTTCTGTGTGGAGGTTGCATGTTCTCCCTGTGCCCCTCTAGCCTCCTACCACAGTAGAGTGCATATATATAAGGCAGACAAAGCACCATATGAATGGATATTTATTTACTTATTTAACAAAATTCCCACACTTCCCATATTTTCCCCATGTATTATTTTTTCAATGAGTGTTGCTGTTATAACAGATTTAATTGTGACTATTTGATCTGTGTGTTGCAGTGCATGTGTGATATGTGTGTTTTTTATGTATTTCATTCTCTGCTGAATCACTCACAAGTGTGAATATATGAGTAATTTGCACATTGTATAACAGACTGCACATAATAATACATGTCTCTAATGTCTGTGTCCTCTGCCCAAAATCTAATTATGTTACATTCTATTAAAGTCATGCCCTTTGGCTTAATGCTTTCAGAGTGAGAACGCAATGTGAGCCTTCACTACAGCGTCTATTTTGTGTATTCTGTGTTGTTAGTAATTTCTTTAAATGTTTCTCAGCAATAAGCACAGCCATGAGAGATGTTTCAGTGGGAGACATCTTGACATATTCAGCCATTTTTAATACACATCAAATGCTACAATAGCAACCTGGGGGAAAAGAAAAGTCAGTCCACATCAGAGCAAAATGTTTGCTTCTGTTCACTGTGTTATTGCTTGCACAGGCAATAGCAGTAACACTTTCATGAGTCTTTCGCTTTCAGTCACAGTGTCACAGTACTGATAAGCAAAACGGTTACTGTGCTTGAGGAAGTGAGATGGTGAGATCAGACAAGAATATAAAAAAAGTTTATGAAAATCTGTCACCTGGTAGATGCGAATGGCTATTTCTGAAACCATGGACTCCATATTCCTAATACCAGTCAAAAAAAAATTCTTCTATTCTTGCAAAGGCTGAGATGCACAACAAACATAGCAGGGTGAAAGGACAGGAAGTGTTTGTGAGAGCTGTTTTATTTTCTTTCATCCTCAGAAAACCTTTGTGTTTTGGCCAAGTTCAACATTAGTCACCACTGCACAGTGGGTGTCTGAAATCATTCCCAGATTTTCCAGTGCATGCAGGATTTCAAAGTCTTGTGAGATGTATTTATAGGAATGGAGTCCTTATATATTTTTTAAATAACTGGAAGCTATCATTAACAATGAAAAGAACGGGCCTATTTTAAACTAGTACTACTCTTTATTCAGACCTCTTTGTTTAGTACGTGTCTCTACAGTGCAACTTTAATAGTTCAGATCCCGTGTATGAGTAATGAATATATAGCCTGTCATGTTCAATATATCTAACATAGTCTGTGCAAAGGGTGCACCTGTATGTGGCATCAGATAAAAATGTAATCTTTTTTTATTGCTGCTTCATCTTCTCTACCTTCTTGTTTCCCACTCGGCCCTGCTGTGCTTCATCAGGGTGTCCCCATCAGCAGGTAGAAGGTGAGAGCTACTATGAGCAGTAAGCAGAGGGGAGAATTGAAAGTCTGATAAGCTGTGGAGGGCATGAAGATATCCACGTACTTATAGATACTGATCATGTGCTCGCTGACGGGAGGACTGTCGATGTCATGCCTCGTTATGGAACCTGTTGGATGGGTTAGATGAAGGAGACGTCACAAAGGACAAAAAACAAAGGCAGTGTGATTTGATGCTAAAGACTGATCACTCACCTTGAATGGCAGGTCCCCATGCAAACAGGTAGTACCATGAGAGGTGTAAGTCCACGAGCGTTTCCTCCCTGGGGACGTACAACGGTCGCTTGAAACGGCAGGTGACGCGATTGTTTTCAAATATGCCCTCTTCATCTCGAGCTGGATTCCTCTTGATCTCCTTGGCCCACTGGCCGACATTGTAGAAGTGATGTATCCTCACACGTCCGTTATCATCATGCACACAAGCCATGACATCGTCTCCTCCCTCAGGAAAAAAAGAGTGTTATTTCCAAAATGTACCTAACTTTGTTCCTTGAAAAGGTTGAATATTCTGATGCAGCAGATGTAAAAATTATACTTTATTAGGTACACCTGTTAAACTGCCTGGTAACAAAATATGGTAAATGGACCGGTTCTTATATGGCGCTCTTCTACTCTACTCGAGCACTCAAAGCACTTTATTCAACATGTCTCATTCAGCCATTCACACACACATTTATACAAGCACTTTTTTCAACATTTACATTCATACACTGATGAATGCATCAGGAGCAACTCGGGGTTCAGTTGGAGCAGTCAGGGATTGAACCACCAACCTTACAATTAGTAGATGACCAAGCTAATCATATGGCAGCAGTTAAGTGCATTTAGGCATGTGGACATGGTCAAGACAACTTGCTGAAGTTCACAAAGAGCATCAGAATAGGGAAGAAAGGTCAGGGTTCTAGTCAGCGGTTGATCGCCCAGTGTTGTGTCTTGCTGTGGTGCCATCACGCTGGGCTGAGAATTTCAGCAGTTAGCTACCAGAATGGATCGTGGCCATTAGCATTAGCAAGTGGCTGTTTGTGTCCGGTCAATACCAAGGGGACCAAGGGGGGACACCCCACCACCACCACCACCACCACCAATTTTTCTGGCTAGAACCCTGAAGGAGATTAAAGTGACTGAACGTGGCATGGTTGCTTGTGCCAGATTAGCTTGTCTGAGTATTTCAGAAACTGCTGATCTACTGGGATTTTCCAATACAACCATCTCCAGGGTTTACAGAGAATGGTCTGAAAGAGACAAAAAATAAAATCCAGTGGATGGCAGTTCTCTGGGTGAAAATGTCTTGTTGATGTCAGAGTTCAGAAGAGATTGGCCAGACTGCTTTGAGCTGATAGGAAGGCAATAGTAACTCAAAGAACCACTGATTACAACCAAGAAATGCAGAAGAGCATCTCTGAATGCACAGCACATTGAACCCTGAAGCAGATGGGCTACAGCAGAGGACCACACCATGTGCCTATCCTGTCAGCTAAGAACAGGAAACTGAAGCTACAGTTTGCATGGGCTCACCATAATTAGACAACAGATGACCTGAGCAATGCTACCTGGACTGATAAGTCTCAATTTCTGCTGTAACAATCAGATGCTAGGATCAGAATTTGGTGTAAATGACATGAAAGCATGGATCCATCCTGCTCTATATCAACGGTTCAGGCTGCTGGTGGTGGTGTAATGGTGTGGGGGGATATTTTCTTGGCACACTTTGGGCCACTGGGCATCATTTAAATGCCACAATCTACCTGAGTATTGTTGCTGACTATGTCCATCCCTTTATGTACACAGAGTTGTGAAAGTGTTTACTTTAACCCAAACACTGTTTTTATTAAACAAACTGACTGAAAACTTATTTTTCAAGTGAACTTTGAGGGCAGTTTAAAAAAAAAAAAAAGTAAAGTAAGACATAGACTTCTGGTTTCACATGTGACACAAACCCCATGTTTAATTCACCGAAACTAGATGTCTTTCTGTGACATCTACTTGTGAGGGGTTTGCACCGGGGGGACCAGGGTCATAAAGTTCTGCGGGGGGAACCTTTTCAGCTTGTGAACTGATATAATGAAGAACTCATCATAGGAAGTTCTGTCCTCAGTGTATGAATCATAAGTTCAACTCACTCCTTTTTTTCTTTTTTGATTGCTTTGTTTGTATCATTTGGACTCCCTAAAATGTCCATAAAAACTTAAATTGTTAAACATTAAAAAAACTCCTAGGTTTCAAATCAGTGTCTTAAATTATGTTATTCTATAATATTGTTAGATGTGCTTTAATATTGTATATAAAGTTTTTACATTCAATCAAATAACTTTCAAGCATTTAGTAAACAGTTTATTTTGGACACCTTTTGAGTTACTGAATTTCATATTTAATCAGTTCAATCTCTTAAAGTAAAACATTTTTTTTCTTATCCATGAGTTTGATGCTGGACTGCTATTTTTTCTGTAACTTGCAGTAACAAAACAAATTCTGATTATATTCAAACCAAAAGATGCAAACAGATATTGTGCTGTCCCTAATGAGCAACAAGAATCATGTGAGTTTCAACAGTCAGAGAGGCTGTGGAGCTGCTCACCATTTTCTTATCAGATGAAAAACCTACGGCCACCCAGCCATCTGTATCTGCACTCATCTCAAACTCCACATCTGTCCCGATGCGACGGTAACTCAGAAAATAGTCACATGTCTCTGCATCACACCCCGGCTTCCCATACCTGAGTGCAGATAAATAAATATTAGGGCTGGTATACGTAAATGCAATTGTTCGCTAGAGATAAGAGCTCAGTTGGGAGCAAACAAACTAGGGCACTTTTTAAAAAAAATTTTTTATCCAGGTTACAAAGAAAGAATAGATTGTGGTGAATTCCCATTAGCATCAGCTCTCTGAAGTCAGGACACAGATTCTAGGATGAAGGAGCCCAAGAGATTGTAGTTACATTTGAGCTCTGTTTTCAGAAAGACAAAAGGTGGATCTCCAACCTTATGCAGCCTTTGGTTACTCCACAGTCGCTGACTTTGATCTTGGCAAAGGGATCAACTGGGGGGGCTGTGGGGAATGGATAACCTGCAAAATGCAAAAACATAAATAAAGATTCTGTTGGTTACACACAAAACAGTTGATCCGTGTTTTCAGTCATATAGGACAACTATGGAGAGGCCATCTGCACTCTGTGTGAGTGAAGAGGAAGGGGTGGGCAGCTACCATCAGGGAGCTGGCCTGGGTGCTGAAAGGCCTCATGCAGAGGCGACAGGTTGGATGCAAGACAACAATGGCACATGTTCACCTTTTTGCTGCCCATGCTAGGCCCCGTGTCCTTGTGTGTTTCAATTCCTCTGCATGTAAAAAGAATGTAAACAAAAACACCAGCTGTTATTCTTTAGTGAACTGAGCGAGAGCCTCACCATCATCGGACAGATATCTGGACTCCAAAAACTCGGAGGCGAAGGTGCTATAGGAGTCTTTGTGAGGCTCTTGGTGTCCAGGCTCTCCGTGCTCACCGTGGCCGGTCCGGAGTGCTCCCTCATCGGTGGGGCTCGGCGCGACCCCGCACCATCCGCCGTGTATCAGCAGCACCAAAAGCTGCACAAGCCACCGCAGGAAAATCATGACCAATAATGAAGGAAACGCTGGTTTAAAACCAAATCCCCCAAAACAAAAAATAAACCCGATTAAACCGACCAGGAATAAAACTGGACGTCCATCACTGTTTGAATTTCTGCATCTTCGCAGGTTTCCTTGCACCGTCACAAAATCGTCTCTTCATCCTGTTTATTCGCAGGGATGCGAGGGGACACGGCGTCTTATTAGGAGGCTAATCCAACTCTAAATTACCCAGAACGGTAATCTTACCATCGAATTCAGCTACACGCCCATAGTCCTCTTTGAAACCACGATCTCGATGGCTTCCAGAGCTTATTAATCTTTTCATAGGCTATTTCTCAGTGCTGGGCCGGATAAATGGTATCGCCCAGCCGCCCTCTCCTCTCGTCTCTTCAGTCAATCACGGTAACGTCCAATGAGCAGCCACTACGTGCTGCCATCAGTATTGATCAACCGGAGATTAAACACGGTTTCCCCAACAGCTGACACAGTTTCTCAAATGTTTGAAGTATAAAATTATGTAATGCAAAATAGTAGGCCTATAGATGGCTGTTCTATGCCTAGAGTTGAGAAGATTTCACTGCCAGGGCCGCTGTCAGGGTTTAAGTTCTCGTCATAGACACCCAAAAAACAAAAGAAAAACAAAACAACCCCCCCCCCAAAAAAACACCAAAACAGAATAAGTGTATTTTATTGTTTTGTACTTCTCCAAATCTTGAAATGTAATCCAATTGGTATAAAAACAGGGAAATTAGCCTATAAATTACTCACCATGTTTGCAACCTTGAAGACTTCATATTAGTGTCCTCAGGTACAGCAGGTTGTTCTGTTTTATTGTTTTTCCTGCTGCATTTTTTCAAAATTAAAACGACACCTATACATCCCACAGCTTAGTAATGTGTTGTATATATGCGATTTGTAAAAGGGTCCAGAAGTCTGTTGCATATATATATATATATATATATATATATATATATATATATATATATATATATATATATATATATATATATATATATATATATATATATATATATATATTTGAGGACAGGAGTGTATTATATATATTAAAAGTGTATTAAATATATGTCATTTCTAAATCATTTGTCCCCACATGTCTTATCCCAGCTCTTGTAGGTAATCTGCAGTAGCTACATACAGATGTGCATTTCTAAATCATAGACAATATTCAGATAGGCATGATTGGGGATATATTTTGAGTAGATGTATGTATGTACATCACATTAATTTATCACGACAAGTACTTTTCCATTTATCCATTTTTTGCCACTTATCCCGGTCCGGGTCGCGGGGGCAGTGTAAGCAGAGAAGCCCTGATCTCCCTCCAGCTCGTCCGGGGAGCCATCGAGTCATTCCCAAGCCAGCCGAGATTTATCATCTCTCCAGCGTGTCGTGGTCTGCTCCGGGGCCTCTTGCCGGTAGGGGATGCCCGGAGCACCTCGGTGAGGCGACCAGAAGACATCCTACAGTCAGATCCTAGTCGGGCACCTCAGCCGACTCAAAAAGAGCCCTCGAAAAGAGCCACGTAGTTTTGGAAACAAACAAAACAAACATTCCTCAGCTGAACTCCGTGCTGTCTTTCTCTGTGAGTGAACAGAGTCACAATCTTGCCACTTGATGGCGACATGAATCCACGGGTTCGACTTTATGATCAGGTTGCTTCACTTGCCTCTCTGCTGAAGCTGACCTTAGATTTTAACGTTTATTTAGTTTCATTACAGAATGACTAAAACTTTGGATCTCATATACCACATCAGAAACATCTAGAAATTATAATGCACCCGTTGTTGACGTAAATAATTTCAAATGACGAATAAAACAACATAAGGGTGAGAGTGAAATTTCCAGTCATCATTCCTTTTTAACCACTTATCAAACATATCTGCAAATCTAAGGTTCGTTTTGAAAAAAAGGTGTAAAGTATTATTTAAAACTTTTTTTTAACAATATAAAAAACGTTAGGACCGCAAATTTTAATTAGGCTAATAAAATTACCTACATGTAAACATGAGAAAAGATTTTAAAAAGTCACTTGAATTTAACACTTCAGTGTTTTGACGAAAAGAAAAAAAGGTGTGGAGTTTAAGATTTTTGGCAGCAGCAGCGGGTGAGGATTTCACGAAGAAGGCAGGGAATTTTTGTTGTTCATATCTGTGTCCTGTGGGTGACGCTGATGTTACACTGTGAAACTGACTTAAAGTATAATTAGACTACAGTGACTGTCAGAGAAGTCTGAGTGACACCCATGATTGAACAGCCTGACAGTTTAAAATGTTTTTAAAAAAAATAAATAAATCAGAACATCCAAAGTCAGACTGATATTGCCTTGAATTTTGATTCACAATATGAACCTCCTGTAGGATTAAAACAGTTACTTTTGCAGTCTGATTTTTCATGCATGTTGTCATATGTCTTTGCACATGTATGCATGCATGCATCCCTAAGCTTACGTCAGGTCTGGGTCTATAGAGCGCCACTCATGCATGTAAAGCATGTGCGTGTCATACGTGTGTATACATACTAGAATGTATGACCTTTAACCTCTCTGCTCTTCACATCATCTCTCTCTAGGCAGACACAAATCAGCCTGATCAATCGCTTCTCTTGGTCTCAATCCGCCCAATTATCCCTTGTTTATCCTCCTATTATTTCCACCTCTACCTCAGTCCTCTCTCCCCTGTTTCTCTCACCCTCTCTCTCTCTCTTTCCCAATTACCATTCTGCGTAGGGGGGCATTGCTTGCTGGGTAATGAGGGACTCTGGGCATACCAATCTTAGCTTAATAGCCTTAAAGGGCCACTCATTAATACAAACACTTACTCTGACTCTCTGTCTCACACATACACACACACACACACACACACACACACACACGTCCACACTCATCTGTGCCCGTACATCATGCTGTAGATAGAGATGGAGTGACAGAAGCAGAGAATGAGCGGGGGACTTGATGGAAGCAGTAGGAAAGAGAGGAAGGGAGAATGAGACAGGATAGAAGAAGGGGATTGGGGGGGGGGTCTGGTAAATGTCAGCGGTGTGTCTCCTGGGCCTGAGAGATGAGTTAGTGACAGCAGAACAATGGCTGCTGGATCCATTCAGAAACACAGCTGCTATGAGTGCATGCACCAGCACTTGTAAAGGCACAGCTTAAACACACTCACACTAACTAAAAACCAAACTAAAAAAGCACGAGTGGTCCATTCAGCAACCACACACAGTTGTGCATGCGAACACACAAGGTAAGCCCTGCATGTTATAGAGGATCAGCAGCAATGTGAATGACTTAGTCAGGGCTGTCAGTCAATAATAACCCCCCTGCAGACTAAAACCTGGCCATTTGAACTTAAGTCCTGCATCCTTCTTCTTTACCTCTGCCACCTTATAGCACACATCCTATGAATGAACCAAAACTGATAATATATCTGATCTAACAAGCATTGTTCATGGAACCACATTTCTCACGTTATAGAAGTTGTTGTTTGAATACTGTTAAAAAAGATGAAATTTCAAGTGTAAGAGTGGGATGATTTTTAGTCTCCCACATACATCTTTTACAAGAAAGACCTGGCAAAGTTAGCAGCCACACAAACTCAAAACATCTCAAAAAGGTTACAAATACAACATAAAATACACAGTCTACAACATAATATACAATATACAAAGGCCCATAACGTAAAACATTAGTGGCCTCACAAGAAAAACATTTCCTTCACTGCTTTCTTTATGATGCTTTTAAATTTACCAATAAATATAGGCATCTTTAAATTGAGGTCTATGTGGAAATTAGTCCATGTCCAAGGTGTGTAGTAAGAAAAGACGGTTTTCCTCAGATCTGTCAGAACTCTACGTACATTAAAAAGTAACCATTTAGAGGAGTGTTGCTGGTAACTACTGGCATTAGGACAGAGGCGGGTACATAGGTTAACTGGAAGTTTACCCAGTATCAGTTTATAGAGAAAAATATACTAATGCTGTTTTCTGCAAGTGGTCGCTGATGGCTAACCTGCCAAATCATAAATAATGCAATGGTGAGTCAGAGACTTTTTATTTGTGAAAATCATGGTACACTGAATCAAGATTCTGTAAAACTGAGGAGGAAGCATGCATATACAATACAGTAGCTTCCACAAGTTTTTTTTTCTTTGAATAAAAAGTAAAGCAAGATTTATTCCTCAAGTAAAAAAATAATCTTTATTTTAAGCTTCTTAGATTAGTAATATATAAATCAAAGAGAAACTTGCCATTTAGCCATATACCCAAATACTTGGAGACACGTACCCTTTCAATGGATTTACCATCAGATGTGACGACACTAAAGTCATCAAACTCATGTGGGTGAGCTTTTGAGAGGACCATATTTGTTGTTTTACGTAAAGCCAGTTTTAAATGCAGCAAAGCAGTTTGTAATGAGTTAAAATGCAGACTGAAGCTCTTGTACTGCCTGTCTTACAGAGGGAGCATGTGTGTATCATCAGCATAAAGATGTGTTTTGCTGGAATGTTTTTGCCCAACTAATTTCTAAAAATATAATCAAATAGGTCCCCAAATGGACCTGTGCCTGTGGGACACCTTTAGTTATTTCAAGAAAATCAGATTTATGGCCCTCTGCCTGAGCACACTGAGTTTGATTTAAAAGATAATTTCAGAACCACTTAAGAGCCTTAGGACCAAAACCAGTATTAATTTTTTCCAGCAACAGTTCATGTTCTACTGAATCAAACAGAAGCTTAGACAGATCCACAAATAAGGCAACACAATGTTGTTTCCTGTCCAGATCATTTTTCACAGCTGTAGCAACATTAATGGTACTGCACCCAATTCTAAAACCAGACTGAAAATCACTTAAGATTGTTTTTATCTGATTGTTTTCAGATAAAACTGTTTTAACTGCAAATTTACCTGAGATTCAAGAATTTAAGCCAGTACTGAAAGCTTGGAGATTTGACAGAAATCATTCAACACTGATGAATGTCCACCTTTATATAAGGGGAGAACATAGGCTTCTTGTGTCACATAAAATAAGCATTTGGCATTTCCAATGCATTCCTTAACTGAGGAATTGCTTTAAAAAAAATTGTGTGTGTGTGTGCACATTTTTCAACAGTAAGTTTCTTAATATAAAATTGTTGGTAAAAACTAAAGTGTCCCTCAGTTTGTTTGTTTTTTAAATCTACATAGCTCCTTTAATAATAAAAATGTATATCTTTGTTTCTTAAAAATGTATATCTGGAGCACCCAATATGCTTCAGGCCTAAAGAATATACAATAACCCGCCATTATCCTTTGATCAAGTTCTGCTTCCTCTTTGCCTCTTAACTTTATCTTACCTCTCTTTATTCCCTCTTCTCTGTTACTCTTTGTGGCTAGTAGCTCTATAACTAAAGAAGAATAGTAGAGGTTTCCTGTTATTCCCTCATGCAGCAGCAGAAGTAAACCTGTAGTTTTTTTGTTTGTTTGTTTGTTCTTATTTTGGGATCTAAATTGAATATAATTCTCTCATTCTCTACCCAGCAGAAGCTAGATCACTTATTGACTCAAGCCTGTTTATAACACCAAGCTATTACCTCTGTCTCCAACTCGCTCTCTCTCTCACGCACAAGCAGTCATAAAGCGAGACTGTGATCTAGCTGCAGGGATTCATTTAGGAGTTGTCAGAAATCACTTTGCTCACAGAGGACAGTAAGCACTATTGGCATGCCTTCTCTCTGCAGACTGACTCCATCTTGACCTCATTCACACCCACAAAGATACTAAAAAGATGCCGGTTTTTACCAGTGTTATGTTTATTGTACTGACTGGGTAAGGGTCTGTAACAGAAAGTACAAAAGCATGTCTTTCTGGCTTATTTGCATACATCGTTTGGTTTGTGCTGTTTGTCTGTTGTGTGTACCAAAGGCTGAACGGTTCCATTGTCCTGATGAAATGTTTGCATTAGAGATAAGGAGGCACAGATGAGACATCGATTAGCGCTCATTAAACACCTCCAACTGTGGTGACACACACAAACATAGTGGAACACATTCATATTCACATATTCAGCTCCATGCATAGGTATAGCTAACACACAAAAAAATATATTTGAGCTCATTCAAGCCTCTCGAACATTGGCCCTTTCTCATGCGAGTGACTCTCAAAGCTTCTATTGACAGTTGATTTAAAATGCTTGTTGTCAGTAGACTTATCCATTAAGCTGTAACACCGCTCTCTCTCTCCATATAGACATGCCGACTGGCTGGGGCCTTAAGCAGTGATTATGGTGTTGGCAGTGGGAGCTGGGGGCTGTACTGTCATTAGTCTGGTTAATCAGAGCCTTGCTCCAGGTTAAGCTCCGCAGCCTCAAGAGACAGGCTGATGAGCTGAAAGCCGTGCCCAGCCTACAGTTCTTGGTTCTGGGCTCCAGCGGCTCCCCTGGCCCCTGCCTGCTCCAGCCAGTAATCTATAACTCTCCCCTGGAGCAATGCATGGAAGCTCAGCCTCCTGGACAACACTGACACACCATGCATGGTAATGAGACACACAGAATGACACACTGATACACACACACACACACACACACACCTGTTCGCACACACCCACACTTACAACTGATGCAGTGTTAAGGATCATCACTGAGTTTCTATGAGTTTGTTCTGCTTGGTCTCCAAGAGCAAGATTATAGGCTCAATAACACTGAAAAAACAAGCGGGTCCTTGTGACCTTGACTTAATGACTGATTTGATTCGACTTCTAAATGCTTTACTACCCATGTCTATGGAGACCAGTAGTAACCAGCTCAGCAGAATGAGTGTATAATGACCACAGGGACTGCTGATTTTCAAACAGGAACTACCCAGACACACACACACAAATACTCGAATAAAATTCCCATGGGGTCAAGCGGGTTTCAGCTAAACAGGGACCCTCCAGGGAGTGGTGTATCTGAACCAGGCCTGCTATTGGCCCGCCTCCTCTATCCCAGCATCCCCTGTGAGCTCATTAGCCCCAATCATAACCACTTCCCTATGTTCCTCTACACACTCCATCCATCGCCTCATTGCCACACACAAATTGCGCCTTCCATCAGAATTGGATGGCGAGTGTGTGTCTGTAACAGCAGGAGTGCATGTGTGTGTGTGTGTGTGTGTATATGTGTGCTAAAAGGACAAGGAAGGTCGGAGAGCCCCGAGAGCCCCCGATGTTTCCCAGTGGACTTTGCACACCCAACTAGAGCAGAGAGAAGTAGGTGGGAAAAGAGACAACTGGGTAGAAGGAGGTTAAGAAGTGTGTTTTCAGGTGATAAAGTAGATGACCAGGTTTCACTTTGGGGACTCCGTTGTGCTCTTTTGTGCTGCATGACCCAGATGGGTGGTGAGGGAGACAAAGAGGAAAGAGGGAGAAGCAGGGAGAGATAAAGAAAGAGGGTATTCATTTAAAAAATGAGCATGCGCTGCAGACGCAGGAAGGACCCAAGAGAACCACAGAATGGGATGAGACAACAAAGAGGCCCATCATCAGTTTAGTGAATAGATCTGTCTGTCTATCTATCCCTTTTATCTCCCTCTGCTTCTTTTTTTTTTACCATCGCTTCCACTCTTAATCAGCCTCTCATTGTGCTATTAGCCGAGCCTGTAGTCTTAATCAGAGGCTTGGCACAGACACCATCACTATCCAATGCCCTTCTCACACACACACAAACACTAAATAAACAGATTTTAATGTGACACCAATCATGTCATCTACTCAATGAGCCCTCCTCCCTTTCCCTTTTGTAGCCCACACCCCAAACATAACACATGGGAAGCTTGGCTCCCCGATCCATCAGTCAGCCAACACACCAAAAAAATGTGTATGTGTTTGTGTGTCTTTTGATGGTGTGTATCCCAAGGGAAGGGACGATGATTTTAACTGGGTAACCCGAATCACCTCCTATCACAAATCCCTTGTGCATGAATACTGTAAACACACGCGCACGCACACACACACACACACACACTGTCTCTTATGCATGTCAGTGAGTGTGTATTGATAATGGCCATTAGCATATTTATGATCATTGCCAGCCTCTTATTGTTTGCTCGCTCCATTAATCTTCATCTGCTGCCTGCCGAGTGACAGCTCAATCTCATAGGCCATCGCTGGGCACACACATACACACACACAACCACTAATGTAGACACACACACATTCAAAATCCACAGTTGTACATAAAGCATACTTGCATCAACAATTGAGTGGTTTGTCTCACACACACATACACACATTAAGGCAGACAGCGTGATTGACATTCACCCCTGTGAGTGTAATCACCGGAGGTTATCCTCTCCAGCTGTGCGGAGGTCTGCTCAGCTTCTGCTGTGCAGCAACGAGGCATTGTACCTGCATCCTGGCAGTTCCTTTTGGGCCATAGGTGGGTGATGGTGCACCAAACCCAACTCTCTCAATACAGCCCCACCCCACCCCCAAAAAATGCCTTGTTTTCTCCAGCCCTCCACCACTCATGAACTCTGTGATCGCTCTCTAGCCAGTCTGCACCACAACTACACTAAACTGAGCCTTCAGGCTGTAAAGAAACAAACACTTTTTCTGAGTGAAATTCACAAAAATGCATGTAGGTTAAAAGTGTGGCTTAAATACCCAAGCTGCTAAACTGTGCTCTGGTCCTGTGTGTGTGTGTGTCTTCAAGACAATGACAGCATGTGCTTGCATGCACGCAGGTAAGCATTGCCGTAATGTGCACCCAAATGTTAATGTGTTTGTTTAGAGCCAATATGACTGACTGACTCACAGCTGATTACTGGGTGAATGAGTGCTGGAAGCAAGCCAAGTTCCATGGGAGGTCTGTTCTCCTGTTGCCTCTTCCTTTTTCTTCTCTCTGCTCGCCACTCCCCCCCCCTCCTGCATCACCCTGCTGCTCCAGGAAGAGCAACCTGGGAGCCAGGATACGCATGTGTATTTGTGTGTGTTAAGGCATACACGTACCTTGGGTATAAATTTAACATCAAAGATGAATTAAAGCAGGAAGTTCATGAAATAAATAAAGCTGTTTGTGCGAGATCTGCCTGATCGGTCACTACAAAGATTTAATTAGGCAACATTCAGCCTGACTTAAAGGAATAATTCAACAATTTTTTTAGCATTAGATGAGACATTCAATTAACTTTCAGATTTTTTGCATTAATTATGAAGTTGGTCTCAAGAGGTGACTGGATTTAGTTTCATAATCATAAAGACTTCAGTGGCATTTTGTTTTACTTCACACTTACATGTTTCAGATAATCAAACACATTTTAATATTAAACAAGATAACCTGAGTAAATACAAAATGCAGTTATTAAATAATGATTTTGGTTACTAAGGGGAAAATGCTATCCAAACCTACCTGATCCTATATGAAAACATAACTGTCCCCCTTGTTAAATCACCAATTAACTGTGATTAACCACATTTTTTGGAAAGCCAAGTTCAATTTCACTAGCCACACTCAGGCCTGATTACTGCCAGACCTGTTGAACCAAGAAATCACTTAAATCGAACCTGTCTGACAAAGTGAAGCAGGTTAAAAGATCTCAAAAAGCAACACATCATGCCACGGTCTAAAGAAACTCAAGCGCAGATGAAAAACAAAGTCAGTTTCATCTATCAGTCTGGAAAGGGTTACAAAACCATTTCTAAGGCTTTGGGACTCCAGTGAACCACAGCGAGAGCACTTATCCACAAAAAAACAAAACAAAACACAACCAAACAAAAAACATAAGAAATCAAGAAGGAACACTGAGAAATGTTAAAGGTGCAACAGCAGTTAGTTGCTGAACGAAATATCCATTCATTCCTGGTGAGAACTGGAAAACCTTCCATTTTTATAACAGTTAAGTTTCATTGTTTATTTATTTATTATTGTCTGACATTCGTGGTCTTACAGGCAGGAAGTAAGGTGGAGAAAGACATGCAACATACAAAGGCAGAGGCTTCAGTTATCAGGTTCAGGAGACAGACACCCTCTTTCCTTTTATGATTAGGCTTAAGCTTTCATTTTTGATAGAGCTTATAGTTCGAACTGGAACCATCCTTTAGATATGGTGCTTCTATGCCACTACTTCATGACATTAACTTTGTGTATCTCCTGCAGTTTTCCTTTTATCTAGCAAAACAGCTGCATGTAGAAAAATGGTGTTTCGTACAGAAATCCACTTTAAAGCTTTGAGTGGTCATTTGAATTGCACTGGATACTGGGTGCAACAGCAAACCCGGAAGCAGCAGTTCAGAGGTCTTGAAGCTCGATTGAGTTACAAAGACTGTAAGCAGGTGATGTTTGTTTCAATCCCTACATTAACACAAATGTCACTGTGATAGACTTAAACAAGGGCGTCATGGGCAGGTTCTTACCAGAGGTGGCAAAAGTACTGACATTCTGTACTAAAGTAGAAGTACAAGTACTTGTGTTAAAAACTACTCTGGTAAAAGTTGAAGTACTGGTTCAACTTCTTTACTCAAGTAAAAGTAAAAAAGTACAGGCTCTGAAATGTACTCAAAGTAAGAAAGTAAAAGTAGTTCTTTGGAGGACGTTTCCACCTGCTATTTTTGTGTAAAGCTAACTGAACCTCATTATATATTATTGTAATAATATAAAATAATACATGAGAATACAAACATTATTCCAATCTAAATTTTAATCCTAATGAATGCACTCAGCTTGAATCTGCTCTGTAGGACACAAACTGTGAAAGGGACTTTAATCACAGCTCTACTCTCTGTGTCCTCCATAGCAGAGGGTGGCTGTGCCTCCACCTAAACACCAACATGAGGATACTCAGGGGTTACAGTGGGATTCCGAAGGTGGAGGAACCCTAAGATCAGTTAGTGGCTCTGCATGGGGAGAAGAATCACAGCTTTCTATTGTGAGCCCCAGTAAATGCTCTTGGTGTGCAGGCTGTGATCAGCTGACCTGCTGCTGCTGCTCTCTCCTTCCTCTTTCTTCTATCTTTCTCCATCTGAGTTAAGTTATCGCTCATTCTTTGCTCTCCCTGGAAATACAGCAGCTGTTCCTTTAGCTAGCAGACAGACTAAGTGACAAACTGCACACACTTTTTGTGCTGATATTTGTTGAGCATTTAGAAACGTTGTTTTTAAAATTGCCTGCCACACGTGACTCTTTATGATTGCTCCTCTTCTGTAGTGCTAGCTAAATGCTGAAGTAGCGCGAACACAACTTACAGACATCGGCCCGGTCCGGCCCACTGTAACCCCTGATTATAAATGACACATTAATAATCTCCTCGTATGCGATAATCCCCGGTGATGGAGGATACGTCAGTACGATCCTCTCTTATTTGTTATTATTCCTCCGTTTAGGCTCAGATCGTTTGATGTTTGATGGCGCAGTGACCGGAAATGCAAACTTTTCTCAGACGTGTTAAACCTAAAGCAACGAGTCTGTTTTGAAAATGTAAAAAGTAAAAAAAAAAGAAAAAAAAAGTAGAAAGTACAGATATTTGTGTAAAAATGTAGGGAGTAAAAGTAAAAAGTAGTCAGAAAAATAAATAACTCAAGTACAGATACCTGAAAAAGCTAAAATTACAAATACTTCCCACCTCTGGTTCTCACTAAGCGGCCCATCTGAGCTTTTTAGATGAAGAGAGGTGACACTCAGGCGACAAATAATATTCACACACCAGTATCGGTTTGAGCAAAACTTTGATAGCAAACAACAGAAGCACAGGACTGCTGTGGAACTTAAACGGTGGGTTTTTTCTTCCTAATTGTGTTACCTTGTTTCTTTTCTGACTGCACATCGTCAATGCTGAGAAACTTTTACCCATAATTTTACATCTTAAACAAGACTCCTAACATTTTTATTGATAAACCTCCCCCTGGTCTAGAAAACCGTTGATGGCTTAAATCTATGGACTCATTTGTCTTTAAGCAATAAGACGATTCAAACCACAATATACAGGATAGAACAAGTCATAATGCTTTTTTTTTCTTCCTATGGCCATAAAGCTATTTTTATAGAGCCTATCTATAATATTTCACTAGCAGAGATTATATAAGTTTTATTGTGAGCTCCCACAGAGAGAAGAGTTTTATGCAGCATCTATAAATCACTCCCGTCATCATTTGTGATATCAGCTCCTAAGACTGTTTGCCAGTGTGAGAGTTGTGCAGTGTTAACATTTACGGTGTGTAAGCTAATATATTTGAGTACTTTATGGAAGTAGTAAAGTATGAAATCCATAATTTGCTAACATGTACCATGTAAAACAGCTCTTAAAGATGAGCTGTGAATACAAATGCTGCTTTTCTTTTGTTAAGGCATATTCTATCATTTATGAGCCAGGAAGCTTTTGGTTTTTTTTCCCCTCGCAGTAAAACTCCTGTGCCTGGTGCAAAATGCAAAAATATTTAGAGCTACCAGAAAGGCTGTCCTATATTAAATGTATGCATCTTTATGCACCACAGAAAGCTGAATAAAATATCCTGTTGTGCTCTTGTTTTGATTATGGATGCTCTTTCTGCTGACGCTTGATTAAAATGTTGTTGTAACGTGTGTTTGATAAATTAGGCTTAAAGAATGGTGAATTTTGCCCCTAGATTGAACCTCTTTGTCCCATTGATCTGTTAAAACTACACTAAGACAATTACAACAATAAACCTGCTTTTCCTCTTGTCAAATACAAGAAATCAATTGGACAAGACTGGAACATCATACCTCATTTATTTTATTTATTTGTTAAATAGTATTACATTTTTTAAAAACTAATCTATTAAATGTGCAGCAGTACTCTACAAACATCGACTACAAATTCTTATTGCATATTTCAGCGTGGTATTTGTAGTATTTTCACTCACTGTTGCACAATGCACTTTTACGGTGCAGTTTTTCTCTTATCTGTCTTCGCATGTGACTCAGTGACCTTAACATTCTGTTGGAGTTCACCTCTTTCAACTGCCTTTCTTAACAATTTCTGTTCTTTGAATCACGGGCTCTCAAACTTTTCCAAGGACACGGTTGTAATACTAACAGTTGAAGGCATCTTCTTACTACTATTTGTAGTCTGAGATGCTGATGGAGGTATAGAATATATACATACACCCAATGGCCACTTTATTAGGTACATCTATTCTATTCAATTCCATTTTATTTATATAGTGCCAAATCACAACAAACAGTTGCCTTAAAGTACTTTATATTGTAAGGTAAATAATTACAGAGCACTGCTCATCTACTGCTCATTAACACAAATATCTAATTAGCCAATCACATGGCAGCAACTAAATGCATTTATGCATGTAGAGATGGCCAAGAAGAACTGCTGAAGTTCAAAGTAAGCATTAGAATGGGGAAGAAAGGTTATTTAAGTAATGTGCCATGGTTGTTGGTACTAGATGGGGTGGTCTGAGGATTTCAGAAACTGCTGATCTAATGGTATTTTCCCACACAACCATCTCTACGGTTCACAGAAAATGATCGGAAAAAGAGAAAATATGCAATGAGCAGCAGTTCTCTGGGCAAAAATGCTTTGTTGATGCAAGCGGTCAGAGAAGAATGACCAGACTGCTGTGACACAGGGTCAGAATTTAGCTTAAATAACATGAAAGCATAGACCCATCCTGCCTTGTATCAACGGTTCAGGCAGGTGGTGGTGCTGCAATGGTGTGGGGATATTTTCTGGCACACTTTAGTACCAATTGAGCATTGTTAAACACCACAGCCTAGCTGAGCATCGTTTTTGACCTTGTCCATTCCCTTACAACCAGTGTACCCATCTTCTGATGTCAGCTTTCAGCAGGATAATGTACCATGTCACAAAGCTCAAATCATCTCAATTTTTTTTTTAACATGACAGTGAATTCACTGTACTCAAATGACCTCCACAGTCACCAGATCTCAATCCAACCTATGGGATGTGGTGGATGGCTGTGCAGCTGCAGAAACTGTGTGATGCTATCAACTCAATATGGACTAAAATCTCTGAGGAACGTTGCCAGCACCTTGTTAAATCTGTGCCATGAAGAATTAAAGCAGTTCTGAAGATAAAAGGGGTCCAAACCAGTACTAACAAGGTGACTCTGAGTGTTTGCTCATACAAAGTTAATGTGGTTGGAACTAAAGAATTGTATATTCTGATAACAATTTTAAGGTGTTTGTTTGCGTTTATTCAGGGTAATTCACATGTAATGTAATGTAAATTATGATGGCTTTAGTATGTCTCTTGCATGTTGCATGACTGGCAAAGCCAAACACCAAGCCGATGAACCAAAAATGTGTTGTGCAGAGTTGTGAGAGTTGCTGATGGACGTGTTTTTAATAAAATACTGACAGCGTCTTGGAGTAATTTAAAGGTCTTAATATAGAGTTTATTTAAAAAGTCTATTTTGTATTCTTGCTCTCTGGTTTCTGTGGAATTTGGTTTGATGTCTTGATATTCCCTAATTGGATCCTTAACCTACACCACACACATCCGAACACCATCCACTAATTGCATTATGTTTGTATCCCCGTGCTTATGACCTGGTTATTGTGCAGGAGGAAGAGTTCAGATTGATGTATTACTGTAACACTAACTGTGTTTCTTTCATCATCAGCTTCATTTGGCCTGTGATTAACTCCCAATCAAGAGGCTTGATTAAAAGTCAGAGTAAAAATATTCCATACATATTTAATACTCCACTAACAAGGAAACCAGCTCCCAAACTGCCAACAAAATAGATATACACCCATAACACGCACACACTTGCACATACATCTCCCCTTTTCTCGCCTGAAAACACACACCTAAACATTTCACAGCTATCTCTCCCCCAACCCCCGATGCTGGCTAGGTGGAATTAGAAAACCAACCCTGCGGTCTCATTAATTAATTAAACACCGTGTGCCACTGGCACCTGGGTACCGGTTATCACTGCCACTCAGACACACCGTGATCTCAATAACCACCCCACCACAGGGCAGAGAGAGACAGAGTAGGGGGGGAGTGAAGGGATGCTGATTCTTCTTTCCCAACTTTGAGGTAAAGACCTTTAAGGAGCAAAGAAACCAGACAGCAACAGAAAGGAGACCTCAGACACGACGTTTGTGTGGAACGTGGAACGCTTAATTGAGCCTGATCAGCATTTACTGCTATGTGCATTTGTTTGTGCATCTTTCGCTCCCTCACAAACTCCACGGGACCTTTTTATCATCTAGCCTAGGAGGGCCCCTAAATCACTGCAGCAACACGCTCATCATCATTTGCTCTTAATGCCTCTGCATGTGGAAACAACGCATGGACACATACATACACACACTTCACTGATTATTGGCCAATAAATAGTTTGCCAAACTGCGTTTGTTTCTAATTTCTTCTTCTTTTCTGTTATAGGAGTTTATGAAAATACATATTTTGCAAATAGCATCCACAATTGTAATGAAGTTGTAAGTAAAGAATAACTTGTAGAAACCAGACTCAGAAACCAGAATGCTTAATACTTCTTTAAAATGACTCACTAAATATCTTTTTATTTTTTGAATATCATCTATCCAACTGATTATCAACCTCCAATCAAGCACCGACAGATCAAACAGCCAACAACAGATCAAATGTCAGTTGTGCAAAACAAGGATTTGTCAGGCCAAACCATTCTTGAATATTAAATCAGAATATGTATTTAACTCTATTTGCAAAAATCAAACCTATCAGGTTCACATACCTAAATTGACTTGAGAAGCACCACTGTGATATTCCACACCTTGCTATCTATTTTAAATTAAATCATGGCCGCCAGCACTAATTGGACCTATAGGGACAAATAATTTGAAGTTCTGAAAAATAAGTGGTATCACTGTTGGTTTCTTTGCCTTTCAGCTTTTGAAATTGACTCTGAAGAAATGTCTGAATCAATATGAGATGAGGGATTTGCAAACTCAGTGCAGCTGAACTGTACAACTTAATCAAACTAAAAGAAACATTTCTCAATATGGAATATTGCTGAGACTCACAGTGTCCTGCCTGAATGTGGAAAAATATAGAAGATATTAGATAATATTTAACATATTAAGACTCCCTATCATTGGGAAATACTTACAGTCAACCTGTTTACAGTGCCTTATAAAGGGAAGGTGCACTTTAATCCAGCTCTCAGCAGAAATGGGAATTGCTTCTGGGAATGTGGAACAACAATTCTTCCAAAATGATATGGCGACAGGTGAGTATTTATAATACATTTATGCATAACAGTGCACAGTGCTGTCAAGGTGTGTGTAAGTTTGGGTTTGTTGGCCATGCTTTCCAGCTTGAGTAGTGGTATAAAATCCAAGTAAAAAGCTAAGCTGTGACAATTTCACGACCTTAATTATTTTTATTTTTTTTCAAAATTTCCAGCCAAATTCAATGATTTTATGTGCTCTCTATGCACCAACTCTGCTCTTTTTTTTCTGCAGATCGATCAGAGCAGAAATTGGAGACTCGATTGAGTTTATGAACCCCTGGTTGGGGTCATCTCTTTGGGGTGTTTATATGGGAGGAGATTATGTTATCCATTTCGAGGTTAGAGGTACGACATGTTTTTCCCGCAGTACACTAAAGCTGAATTATTATTCTGTCAGCTCAGAATGCAGCAGATTTATTTAAATTCATTTTTTCCTCCCCTCAAAATGAAAATGTGACACAGAAAGTGTCGCAGCTTCCTCCTGATGATGATTCCAAGCAACGATGGCATTCTGAAGACCAGGAACTGGTGAATTTCAACATTGAGCATTTTGTCACATTTGTTTGATATGGCCATGCTGTGTGCAACCAGATGAGTTAGAAGGATACCGTAGTGGTATTAAATCAGTTAGGGTTGTATAGTTGTAACAACCAGTTGACTAATTTAATAAAATCACAAATAAATGAATGAACTGGCTTCATAATGTAGCGGTTTACATATTCACCTAACAAGTGAAAAATCCCCGGTTTGAACCCATGAGAGAATCTTCTCTGTCTTTTAACATAATCATAAAAAAAAAAAAAAATAGACAGAGCTTACAGGTCTGAAAAAGTGAAGACAATTCTTTCTAATGGCCATAAGGGGGCCCATCCTTTGGTTTAAAAAAGAAATCCAGGTGTACAGAAACGTGTTGGAAAATGACCTTTCATCTTCCTGTTTTTGTGACTTCTTTTCTGACCCAACTGAGGTCTCAAACAAGTTTCAGATCTTGTTGTTGAATACAACTATCCCCCCCCCTTACGGTCACATAAAGCAGGGTAAGCTTTAGGACAAAACAATTTATATGTTTTTTTTATATTTCCCAAGCTTTTCATGTTAAAATTCTTATAGATTAACAAGCAATAAAAATAACAGATTTCATGCATCTTTGTTTCTTTTCTATGAATTTTACCGTGAAGACGTCAAACTGGCCATTCTTTGAATTATTCTAGCTTAGTAATGATGCCAATAAATACTTACTTGTAGAGCATTCCTAAATGATTAAACTTCCAATAAAAACTCCACTGGGTTTACAAGAAACCATTAATCGATTCACACAGTGTTACCGCCACAGGCTAAAGACAGAAAAGTCGCCAGTAGGATGACTGGTCCAGTCACGCCATGAGGTGTATGTGTTTGCACTGAGTGGGCTTTTTCCACTGGAAAAGGATTTGTGTTAAAATAGTGCATTGTTTATTTGCAGTTTATGTATCAGAAACTGTTCAATAAACTAAATTTTCCTGACATACGTTTGCAGATATTTGCAGTGAAGTTAAGATGTCAAACACTGGAAAAAAATATTCGAAAGTCGGGCTGTTCTTGATCGCGTCTGAGATTCTCGGTCTGTATTTTTGGCCAGCTTTTCCCATTCTGCTCCACATAAGCACAAAGGGCCACTTGGGTTCTCAGTCATTATCTGGTTTTAAAACACCAAGATGGCTTAAAGTCTTAGCTTATTACTTTGCTAATCAGCAAAATAAAAACTCCTCTGCTGCTGCTTTGTCCAAGAATGGTTCGTTTAATAACTCGAAGACACAATCAGATCTATCCACGGCTTTAAGAATGCTTCTATCCCTCCATGCTCACCCACAAAATCCTTAGCACACTCCATTAAAGGCCAAAAACTTACCAACAAAGCAAGCTCCATAAGACTCAGCAAACTATGTGTCCCCTTGTTTATTAAGACTTCAGGAATGTCAATAAGAGCATTTCTATACAGTAGGAAGGCTGAAGAGGCCAGCGCGCAGACACAATGACCTCCTGTTATTCTCCTTGTTGATAATGACCCAGACACAGGCACACTGCCCGTCAGCCAGACCTCTAATAAAGCCAACCACTCTCTATCATCTACTAATAACCTCCATGCAGCACTACGAGTCATGGACAGGCCGGCGTCTTCTGAATGCAAGACGGGGAACAAAGCTCAGAGCGGAAGCAGTGGAAAGCATCCTGCTTATCGATCGGCGACTGTGCGTTGCCCGATGGCACATGGAGATAACAACATTCTTGTTCTTCATCCCCAAAATGCACAAAGACAAAGAGTACTGTAGAAAAGAAAACAACAGAGACACACACGCACACACTCAGACACAGTGCAGAACATTTCACTCTAACAATCAATCCTTTAGGTAGACTCATTTGGAGGCTCTTGGTTGCCACGCTACTGACACATCCACAGCTTCACACACAAGTACACACTTGCAAGGTTGGTATTTTTGTAAAGATAGGATTGGAAAACTCGTTACTCTTTTCTTAATTGGTACAGAAATTCCGTCCTTTTTCCCCCTCGCAGCAACCCCCTCCAGGGGAATGCTGATTAATAGTCCTCCGAGTCCTTATAATACTTCCCCCACCTCCTTGCACATATACACATACATCCTAACTCCTACTCTCTGCAGGGCTGAGCCATCCATAGGCAGCTTTACAGTTCAGATAGAGGAATTTTTTTTTCCCATTCCCACCAGTTTTCTCTTGCCTCTCCTCAAGCCTTCACATCACTGGCTCAGCCTGTCAATGTACCCATACAGCTGGTCTGAGAAGGCCTGAAGAGAGAACTTATCTTCTACCCTCTTCCTCCCAGCTTGTCCCATGTCCCTGCGGAGGTGCGGCTCCCTGACAAGCTTCTCCATGGCCTTAGAGAAGGCCTCAGCTGTGGGCTCGCACAGGAAGCCTGTCTCCCCATCTGCCACGCTCTCCAGGGGGCCCCCAGAGTTCACAGCGATAACGGGGCAGCAACAGTACATGGCCTCCACAGGAACTATCCCAAAATGCTCTCTGCTAGGGGTGTAGAGCACAGCGGTGCTGCCCCGCAGCAGCGCCACCTTCAGTGAATCCGAGGGGGAACGCAGAAACGTAACACTGTCCTCCAAGTGGAGCTGTGCTGCTAGCTCTTTCAGCTCAGTGTAGTGCTGAACGTTCTCAGTAACACGATCATCATAACCTCCTGCTACGACTAGGTGAATGCCTGCTCTGTGGCCTGGAGGAAGGCTGCTCCTAAGGGTTGCCACAGCCGCCAGAGCCAGGCCCAAATTCTTCTTTCTTTCGTATCGGTTCAGGGAGAGAAACAGACAGGTAGTTCCCTCAGGGAGCAGTCCTTCCAGGCCTTGTGCTTCAGCAGCCTCCTGGTCAAAGGTACGCGTGTTAAGGGAGGGATAGAGGACATCTGTCTGGACTCCACTCAGACTACGAAAAGTCTCCCTGAAGATGCCTGCAGTGAACTGGCTGTTTACCAGAATCTAAGAGAAAGTATAAGAGATTACGTTCATGAGGGATCTCACATACATCATGGGTGTTTTAATTATTTTATTAACTTGGCTAGAAGCACAAGGTCTCTTATCGCCAAAAAGTCTAGACTACAAATGAAATGTCATTTCATTTTCTATCAGGACCCTGCAAACTGCCTGTCCATGGAGATCGAGTCCTATCGCACTGTTGAATAGCTGAAGAGTTAAAGTAGTTGTGAAGAGACACTTTACTTCTCTCAACCTTTTTAAGGCTGAAAAGCTTAGGTGTGTACTCACACTAGGTGATCAGTAGTGTACCCGAGCATGTGTGACCTCCAAGGTCCAGTTTGTTTGACTAGTGTGGTGGCTGTGTGCAGCATACGAGCATGGTGTCCCATACAGTGTCCAGTGCCCTGGTCCCCAAGAAGACATGAAGAGGTATGCCAGGTTCAGCTGGACTCAGGCACAGAGCCCATTTAGTATGATACTACACTCAAGCACAGAACTTCTTCAGTGACAGGTGACTCTGGATATGGGTGAGGTAATTTATTAAAAAAAAAACCTTTAAAGCAAGTGAGGGGACAGTTGGCCACCGTTTCCAAAAATTGCCTTAATTAAAGGCATAAATTATGAACTTAGTGCTCTGAAGGAATGCTTTTCAAGAGTGTATATGTGGGTGACAGAGCATGTGAGAGAGAAACAAGAACCATGATGCTGAGATAAGCTGAAGCCAGTTCATTAAGCATAGTGAGGTACAGGTGAGCAGGGGAGTGGGAAAGGGGGACAATCACCCCTAGAAGGACACACGGTGCCTAGTGTGAGTACACCCTAAAACGTATTTCATTACAGGTTTGTATGAAGAGCAGCACCAAAGACAACATTGCTTTTTTTTAATACCCCGGCTGGCGGCCTCTTCAGTTCCACAACGCTAAAAAAAGAAAAAGAAAGAAGCTCCTATCCCATGTTTTCAAAAACATCTTACTGACATCAAATTCAAAATGAGCAGATATTTTTCAAAAGATTGATATTTTTCTTGATTATAATATTTGTTATACTCTAATTCTAGTATTTGTAATCCTTGTATTCTGTTTTTAGTTGCGCTGAACACCACATCCCAACTTTTTTGGAAACAGACAAACCTGTGTCTTTAAAAAATATCAGTTCTTCTCAGTTCACCCGTTCTCGTGGTATTTAGCAGGATATCCCAATTATTCTGGAGTGGTGCCTCAGCTGCTTCAGCAGCAGTAATGTTTTAGCATGAAATTGTCAAATGAAATCACTTTATTCTATTAGTTTAATAAATAGTTTTAATATCTCACTCATTTCCAGCTGGATGTGCACAGGATTCCTAACAATTTTTTTATTATCTGAATGAAATATAAAAGTCAATCTTGTCCTGTACTCTGACCATGTTACAGGACCAGGCCTACCCCTTCAAGCTGTTACGCACCATATCAGCCATGCCTGTGGTTCGTTCCTCCAGCCAGTCAATGGGAGTACGGTAAAGCTTCTTCAGGGCCGACTTCCTCTGGGCCAGCAGCTGGTCTGGGAAGTGACAGTAGAACAAAACCTTCTTCCTGCGACGAGACAATCGTAGCACCGGGACACACACAGACACCTCGGGTCAAAGGAAACAAAGATATCAAAATGTGACAAAGTGCCATCTTGAATACAGTAACTGAGAAGGACATCACTGTTCTGCCTAACCACATTCTATGTATGTGGCTAAAGATTGGCCACATATGTAGCATGCCAAAGGCGGAGAAGAGAACTTGTAGGCATTTGCATGCCGTGGACGCAAATTTTAATTTGTGTCTGCACCTTCAGACTCAAGATATGAAGGATCATACCGATGTTTTATCATGTCCTAAAAACAGTCTGATTACATTCACATCATATAAGAGTTTATTCACTAATTGTTCGAGTCGGATAATGTTAGAGCCACTTCAAAGAAGGTTCCACTAACACTGACTAACAGCAGCAAAAACAGCAGTTTTTGAGATGAGTTGTTCAGGATATCCTCAACAACGCATCTCAGTATCGCTGTCATTGGACAGAAGTGAGTTTCACTGACTCACTGACCTGTATCGGACTCCTTTCACAAAGCTTTACAGCCTCCTCCAAAGTAAATAGACGTGGACACTTATTGACTGCTGAAGTAAACAGTGGACTGACAGCCTACACTCACTACAGATGAATAGCAGCCAGAGTTGTTTGCGCTAAAGCAGCCACCCTGGCTAAAATTATGCACTTGAATTGCAAGGGGTATGAAAACAGAACTCAGTTCAATCTAGTGACATCTAGTGGTGAGATTTTACAAACTGTAACTTTGAATGTAATCTATCAGCCCTAAAAGTCTTCCATATGATAGTAAAATGCATTCATTATTGTACCAAATAAAAAAATAAAATAAAATCAGCTACTTCTGAGGTGCAGAGGCAGGAAGCAATCAGTGATTGGTTCCTGCCTGATTGATTGAGGTAGCAAGAATATGAATCACTCTTCAATAAGACCTATTCTCGGTAAGGTACAGTCAGTTATGAGACACTGAGGAACTCCATCTTCATGCACTAACCAGGGTAGCTCTTCCAAAGCATTTTCAATGGTCACTAGGATATGAAAAACTGCATGTATAAATTCACCAGTCCACTTTGCTGACTTATCCCCACTCTATTATAATGTGTCTGGCACTTACTATGCATCACAATTCACCTGATCACAGAAGATGACATCATATTCCATCCCGCTGAGGAAGACCAGGTAGAGGGCCACATAGATCATCCTCAGGTAGGCACACAGGGCATGCAGGTACCCAAACACACTGGTGGGTAGCCAGTCACCCACACATACCTATTACAAGAATAACAAGAGCAGTGACTTAATGTTTGTGTTTGATAGCAGATATCAACTTTTTTAGTAGCACAGTGTGTGTTAACACACCACAGGCAGTTCTGGATCCAGGGTCTCAGAGAAGCAGTGTGTCGGGTCATAATGGGCTGTCCAGATCTGAACACTACAGCCCCGAGACTTCAGAGCAACAGCGGCATCGACCACCAGCCGCTCCGCTCCCCCAAGACCCCAAGGTCAGGATGGAGGAAAACTACCCGTGCCATCCTGTGGACAAGAATGAATACAATTAAAAATGGATTGAATGAGGGCAGATAACTTAATATTATAATATAAAATCATAAGTATAAAAGCTTAGATCAGCAGACACTTTAAGGTTAAAAAAAGTGACTGTGTTAACCTCGGACGCATATTAAAGACTAAGTGCATTTTCTGTGGCATTCAAACGATCCAAACTTGATGCTGATGAAAACAACAAACAGCTCTCTCCAGCAGAAGGCACCCGGGACTCATGCATCTCAGCTTTGAAAGGTTTCAGGGCTGCATTGTTGCCAACTTAAAGAATCTGTCCTTGTGGTTTTGTAGGATCTTTTAATTTATAACTTTTATCCCTGAAGGCACTTCATGAGTGTTAATAGAAAAAAATACATCCACATCTTCTGCCAACTACCCTTCCAATCACACTGTCCTCTGTCACCTATTTGAGGACAAACATCCAGCTAGTTTACAATACATTACAAGTAAAAAGTCGAACTGGTAACATGAACATAGAGGAGATTCCCGATTTACACGATATTAGCCTATGTAGTTAGCAAAATTCTAAGCCATTTTGGACGTTTGTTAAATTAGTCAACAGAGGAATTTCTAACGAAACACAACCACATCTTTAAAAAAGATATCATTTAAGTTCGATTCTCTTCACTAACCTGTCCAAGTTTGCAAACCTGTGATTATGGTCGTTTCGCTGTCTGTAGTACAGATCAACCGTCTGACAAAGCTACTGTTTGGACGCCATCTTGGCTCAAATGAACCATTACGACTAAACTTACCCCGCTTCGTGTTTGAGCCACAATGGCGCGTGTTTCCGCCGACGTGACAGACACGTCTCTTTCAGACTCGAGGCTGATCAATTATTTGCCTTTAACTTAATTTACATATTCATACACAAATTCAACACACTAAAAAAATATGTTTTTTATAAATATTATTTACTAAGCCAAAAACACATACACCCATGAAAGAACGTTTTGCTGAATATTTTTTTGTGTGTGTGTGTGTTGAATGCCGTCAGCCGTCAGGCTTCTATCTGGTCGCCTACGTTGGTCTTGTGTTTTGCAATCGTGTCCTTTTTAGACGAGCGTCAGCTTTGTGAGAGCTCTTCTCAAGTTTTCCCACACGTCGACTGTCTGTCGCTCATCCGACGTGGACATCAGCTTGAAAAACTTCCCGGTGTTTTAGCTCGCATCAGGACAAAAAAAACAACAAAATGGTAAGATCCTCAGATTTGCCTGGAATCGTTCCTGCTCGCCACGGTAACCTGCTCCACTGCATTCATTCAGACCCAAGCTGTTAGCGGGTGTGCTAACGTTAGCCCATCAATTGTGGACGTGGCCGTTTTTAATGCGAATTAACGCGTATCGAGACAGACATTTTCAGGCTAGAAAGGTATTGAATTAAGTAAATGACATACATATATAAATACTGTAAGAGGTGCGTGATGTTGTAATAACAGTGTAGGTATCCACTCAGGGCCTTTGCAATCTGACATAAACGCAATATACAGTTTAAGGCAAAATGTAATTCATTTATCCAAGAAGCATTTGTTGAATCTCCCTGCCAGAGTGCTGTAGGTTAGTTTTAGCTGTGAGAGCGTGACAGATGTGAACATTTGTAATTGAATGCACTACAGTCCTATCATATGTTTCAAATCTGTTGTTCTTCTTCTAGCCTGGACCAGCAGCAAGTGCCACCAATGTTGGGGCCTCTGGCCGTTCCCCCAGCAAGACAGTGGCTCCCCGCGCAGCAGGCTCCACAGTCAGACAGAGGTATATATATATATATATATGTGTGTAATCACATCCCTAATTTGTTTCAGTCATTTTAAGCTAATCACAAATAAAAGTCCACAGAGGGTCTCCTGAGGAGTTGGCACATAATGCAGCATTCACTGTCTCTACACTTTGAACCAGGTTGGGAGATTTCTGTGTGACAAACTGTGCTCTCCTCCAGAAAGCTGTCTGTGCTACACAAAAGTACTTTGTTCACCCATTATGCATTCATTATTTTTTTTCCCCACAAGTGTTCAGCACTGATCCACCTCATGTTGTCATGCTGTGAACAGTTATTGATGGTGTGGGTGTGCGCGCGCCTTCCCATAGATTAGAGCAGATAGATGTTATGCTGTTGGTTTAATCGGTGTGTAATCAGAGGCTCACTCTTTCCTCTCGGTCTCATTATTACAGATTACTACCAACATCTTCATTACCTCATTAACCTCTGTTTAATCTCATCCCAAGAATCAAGGAGCAATGAGTCAGTCTGCTCTTTCATCAACAGCTACTGTAGTTGGAACTAATTCATAATAATCCATAGTGTATAATAGATGGTGCTGTTTTGGGTTTTTTTTTTGGTTTTGTTTTGTTTTTTTCTGATGATTTATAAATGGCAGCTTCAAATAAGGCTTTGAGTGGGTTTATAAAGTTGAATATTTAAAGTTTTAAAAACTTTGGATTGAGAAAAATGGGTTGTGCTTGCTTTAAAATCTGGTTTCTTTTTCATTCTGGAAAAGTGTTGTAACATGATGGCAGTTGTTCTATAAAACTGTTGATTGCTGGTAGGATAAAAGGTCTTTCTTCATCTGTGTGTGTTGCACAGGAAAGCTACCAGCAGCGGTACACGCAGTGGTGGCAGGGCCACGGGATCTGCCGGCACAGGCGGCATGTGGCGCTTCTACACTGAAGACTCACCGGGACTCAAAGTGTAAGTACAGTTTTATAGAAGTTGTATAGTCACAAACAAATTCAGCATTTGACATTTTGGCTTTCATCCACTCGCAGCTACAAACTAATCCTCAGGATTTCCGACACTCACCATGTTTAATGGTGGGAAATTGGCCAGACGTGACTCTATGGTAAAGCAGATGATGTATTTAGCTTGTTAAGAGTGTGAGTGTGTGTGTGTGTGTATATACACACATAATTATGTGTTAGGAAAGTGCACGTTTAGAAAACTTGCAAACTTATATTCTGCTATATCCTCGTGCCCAACATCAGAGGATGCTTCCTGCCTCCCGGCCATAGCCAGTCATTGGTTGATCAATGGTGCTGTGGTGGTTATTGAGTGCGTCTCTCCAGCAGTCGAAGGAGGGCAGACTCGCCGTATACAGTGCTGTATATCGAGTGCATGTTTGTTCCTGTGTTAGACACCGGCCTCAAAGCTTCATTAAAGGATCCACTCTGAAAGGTCAACTCAATTACAGCCTTCTGACAGAAGGGGGAGGAAGGGAGGGCTGTGGAGGAGAGGGTTGGCATGGCAATGCTTCTACTTAGTGATGCGCTCCTCCACCCCCACCCCCCACCTCCTCACTCAGAGCCTCCTTCAGAGATGAGAGCCCCTTCCTTGTTTCCAAAGCTCATCAATAAAATCAGCCTCTCCACTAAGACTCACGCTCCGGTTAGGGTTACAGCAAAGGATAGGAGTGTGTGTGTCTGTCTCTCTGTGTTAATCTGGGTATTAATCATTGTCTCATTGTTGTGTGACAGCGGCCCAGTGCCCGTGCTGGTGATGAGCCTGCTGTTCATTGCATCAGTCTTCATGCTTCACATCTGGGGGAAATACACCCGCTCTTAAACCCCAGCCTGATGACCTCTGACCTTGCGCCTCAGTTTCTTAAATTTTTGGACCTGGACCAAACAACAAGTGACCCACCTTAACCTCCCACCTCCTTTCTATGCTGTCACTGCAGCACAGACATTGGATTTTTGTACACAATCGTCATCTTCATCTGGTGACCATCTTCTTGCTTCTTCGCATCACTCTGTCAGGCACGATGGGGTGAATGGGAGGAAGCCGTGTCGCTGCCTCTCCAAGCGGCAGGAGCAGCACATGTTCACCTACTGCTGCATGAAGATTAAGTGCAGTGCCTAAGGACATTGTTGTTTTCAGGCCCCCCCACAAACATTTCTCCCTGTAGCCTGAATTGCATTTTTTTTTGTTAACAGCATTTGTACAAATGTAATTGTATTATTGTACAATAAAAAGTAAAAATTAATGTGTGTGTTTTTGAAATTTAACCTTGCTTTGTTATACTGGGGGGAGGGGGGGTAATAATGATCCTGTTTTTGTTTTTCAAGTCATTTGAAGTTGAACGAGGCTTTTTGTACGATGAATGAGAAAAATATTCTCCGCCACATTGTTAGTGACAAGTGAAGTTTTCTCACTTTTAACCTTCTGTATCCATTACCAGACTATTGAAAGCCGTGCGTTTTCACAAAAGGCATTTACCGGTGTTTGTTTCGACAAAAATTAAAGCCTTGATGGTGCTTTTAGACTGGAAAAACAAGGATATTAAAACAGAAATTGAAATGTTAAGTGTTAAGTTTCACTGTGATTGGCAGTTCACCAAACACTTAAACAAATTCTAGCGACTTGCAATTTATCCGACTGAGGTTTTGGCTATAATTCAATAATCCTATTTCATGTTCTCTTTGCTTAAAATTACATTTATACTCATCCTATAATCAGCCTTAAATGCCTGTGCGTGCTGTACATATTGCAACTATTTAAAATTAAGTTTGATTGGATGTAAGCGTTTCAGTTTGCATGTTTCTCTCTAGAGGTTCTCAGTCCTAACATGGGCCGCCATAAGGTTTTTATCACTGGCGGCGTTGACTCTTTTTGCAGCTCTCGATAATTACAGGCAGTTTAAAAACTAACAGTGCCAAAAATACCACAAGGTAAACATCTGAAATCACTTTTAGATACAAAAAAATCTTCCTTTTCCTCCTCCTTGCCTACCTGTCCCTTTTCAATTTAGTGGCCTTTGTTTCGGTGAATAAAGCTCATATAAGAACAGGAGGAAGTTTAAATACAAAAGGCCCAGCTTGCAGTGTGTCCTGATGTTGATTAAACAGCTAATATGAATAAATGAATGAAAAGAATGTGTATTTAAATTTCTCTCTATAATCACTTGATCAAAAACCTGTCCAAAATGTGCTTCCTGTGAATTTGGTCCAGGTGTTTTACTATCTTCTCCTGAAGGGGGCGCTGCAGACTACTTTCTGAATGCTACTGTCTCAGCAGACATAACTCATAAAGCTGTTCTCGCTCAGGGACGAGTATGAACACATGTTCCGAGTGAGTGGTGATTTATTTACCCTGGGCTACTCATTTAATGATATACATTTTCATGTGTTTCTACAACTACAACTAAGCCTTACCACACTGAGTAGATTCTTTTTTCGAGAATTAGATGAGAAACAGCTTCTGGAGAAAAGTTTGGAGAAATTAGTTTGAACCATGTGGATCATTAAAAATTAGTTATTTTCTTTGATTTCACTGATGCCGAGTGAAATGACCGCTACTGAGAGCTGCAGGCTGGATGTTTTGGAGCTGTAGAAGTAGTTTTGGCCCTACCTGCATCAGTAGGTTTATCTGTGTTGAATATGAAACCACCAGCTGGCATGGCTTTTGTGTGTGTGTGTGTGTGTGTGTTAAGCGTAGCATTCATGTCCTTTTCATTAATTCATTCTGTTGCTATGGCTTTGCTTTCCATAAGGCTTCCAGTTCTCGTGGCAAGCTCAGGCACTACTGCCACATCACTCTCCCTGTCCTGCACACACACACACACACACACACACACACACACTGAGATACACTCACAGACTCCACGGCCCAATTCACGATGGCACAACACGGCAGTGAGCCAGAATAATTCAACATAACAATTAAATATGGAGGAGCCACGGTAAAGCTGTCCCTCAGGATTCAGGAGTCAAACAGGCCCAGGCAGCACTGTGTGGAGCGCTGTGACCCTCCACTGTGCTGCAACCTGTAGTTCCAAACTCCTCCTGACACCATCCAGACACATCAGCTCAGTGTTTCATTTGGGGATAAGAAGGAGGTAGTTTTGTCTGCCTGCTGCTGCAGCTAGAATGATCACTGCATGTTTGAGACAGATCAATAATCTTTCTATGTAAGGGCTAGTTAGTATAAGACCAATGAAACCGAATCTGTATTATTATTCTGCACAGCGACCTCTAAGAAACAGCATTTTAAAAAGGCACAGGAGCAATAGTTTATGCATCCAAGTGCATCTTAGGGCTCAAAAAGACTTGAGGAACATTTATTAAACTGTAACTTATTACTGAGTTATGTATTCCCTCTACAAATCATATTATTTGATATAAGATGTATGGATACATATTCATTTCCACTACATCAAAGTTGCAATTACATGCATCTGCATGCTTGTTAAGTTACAATCAAAGCCTTTACTTCCTGAACATGCACGTGTGAAATGCCGTCTGTCTTGTGGAAAGAAAGAGAGGAGTGAGAGATCGGAGAAGGAGAAAGAAAGAAAAGAAAAGAGGCTTTCTTAAGAGTGCTTCCTCCCTGTGTCTTTCTCACCAGAAACCCATTTCCTGTGAGAAAAAAAGAAAGAAAAAAAAACGTGCACATGCGTTTACAAGGGATGGTCCCTTACACACAGAGAAAGGTGAGAGAGGTGAGCAAATGTAGACACACACACTTGAGGAAACCTGTAAATAGGTCACATGTGTTTTCAGTTCTATGTGACACATGCTGCTCAGGGGTTTAGCATGGAGGTGAAAGAGAAGGTTTGCATCCCTCTCTGAGCCTGTCACTCTCACTTGTCCATGGCACACACACTCACACCCAGAGGTGCCCCACCCCCACAGACTAACAGTTTTACAACTGTCAGGTGCAGCGGAAAGCTTGTGATTGAAACATGTTTCTCCTCTCAAAGATTGTAGAAAATATTCATTCTTGACATGAGTGTGACAGTTTTATTGAAATGTATGCAGGGTAATGTCTCCATGTATTATATAGTTACTACGGCAGGAAAATTGAGAAAGAAGACCAATAATCAATTGGCAATTTAAATAAAAATCACAAAACTGCTTTTTAAATTTTTTTTGACCCATTGAAGGAGTCACCTTTTGCGGATATAACAGCTCACAACACTCTTTCTTGAAATCAGATATTGTTCAGAGTTCTTCCCAACACTTGCACAAGTTCACACAAATGTGTTTTACTCAAAGTTTACTTTGCTTCCAGCCTTCAGTCCAGTTCATCTTAAATTTGCTCCGTGCAGTGGAGGCTACAGACTTACTTGTTAATTCATGATTCAAGCCCGTCATCTTGTTCTGTTCTTCTGTTTTGGGTCATTATCTTGCTGTAGGATGAACGCCTGACTAATTAGGCCACGTCACTGCAAAATGCTGTGTTAGCCCTATGAGTTTGAGGGTGTCAGTCACTTTATAGAAGTAGAGCGATCGTCAAGCGTCTTGTTCCATGTCTAAAAGTTGATATCACAAGTTAATTGATTGACTCTTGAAACTTGTCTTCTGATTCTGTTGTGGTTTTGGATTGACTGGAAACCCTTCTGCCAGAGTTTCCTCCAACTCCTTTTGAAATGTACTCACTGACACTTCATCTCGCTTTGTATAAAAAGGAAAATGTAAACTTTCAATGGATCTAACGATATCTGTCTTCCTTTATTATTAATTATGGCAATATACACTCACTCACATTAGGTGCACACTGCTAGTATCGAGTTGGATCCCATTTTGCCTTCAGAACCTAATTCTAATTTTGGTTCATATTGAAATTGATAGGATCACAAAACTGCTGCAGATTTGTTGGCTGAACATCCATAATATGGCTCTCCCCTTCCACCACATCCCAAAGGTGCTCTATTGGATTGAAATCTGGTGGCTGTGGAGATCATATGAGTACAGTGAACTCATTATTATATTTTAAGAAACCAGCTGGACATAATTTGAGCTTCATGACATGGTGCAGTATCCTGCTGGAAGCAGCAATCATAAAAGGATGGACGTGGTCAGCAACTAGCAACTCAGGTAAACTATGAAGTTTAAATTATCCTCACGTGGTACTGAGGGGCCCAAAATGTGCCTAGAAAATATTCCACACACTTTTACACCACCAGCAGCAGCCTGAACCATCGATACAAGGCAGGATGGATCCATGCTTTCATGTTGTTTACACATAATTCCGACCCTAATATATGCATGTTGCAGCAGAAATCAAGACTTACTCAACCAGAAATTTTTCCAGTCTTCTGTTGTCCAATTTTGGTGAGCTTGTGTAAATTCTGGCCTCAGTTTCCTGTTCTTAGCTGCCAGGAGTGGCACCCAGTGTGGTCTTCTGCTGCTGTAGCTTAGCTGCTTCAAGGTTTGATGTGCTGTGAGTTCAGAGACGCTGTTCTCCTTTCCCTTCCTATCAGCTCGAAATACTGTGCCCATTCTCTGCTGACCTCTGACATCAACAAGGCAGAGAACTACCACTCGTTGGAAATTTTCTCTTTTTTGGATCATTGTCTGTAAACCCTAGAAATGTTTGTGGGAGAAAGTAGATCAGCAGTTTCTCAAATACAGTTTAACCTTCAGCAGGTCGCCTTGACCATGTCTACATGCTTAAATGCTTTGAGTTACTGCCACATGATTGGCTAATTAGGTATTTGCATTAATCTGCAGTTGAACAGATGTGCCTAATAAAGTGACCGGTGAGTGTTCTCATTCCCGCAGTGTAAAATGCTTCAGAGGATGTAGAATTAGAGTTTATTCTAACAGTGCTTTGACAGACAGGCTGAAGAAATCAGGAATGTTGGGACACCTGTAGGCACAGTTTACATGAACTTTCAAGACTTAATTTACCTCCACTTTTTTTAGAACTCAGAAATGGACATTTTCCCTAAGTTTTTGGTGATCTAAACTCTGTTTTTGACCTCTTGTTCCATTTCAGGTCATTCAGTCCACTTGAACTGTTTAAATTTCAATAAAACTGGGGGTGTTCTGAAACTTTTGACCAGTTGTGTATGTCAAGTATGAGTGTGTGTGTGTACTTTTTGAGCAGATCACATGGTTGGTAAAGCATGGAATGGATGGATGGGCGAATAGAATTGATCCAGACTCTTTGACCAAGTGAATCCTGAGCGATGTCTCAAAAACTAAGGACTGGAAGAGGGCAAGCTGGGACACCTGTGACAGGCACTGTCAGATATCTGAAAACTGTTCACAAGCCCGTCAGCAAATGGACTTTAGGGCTAATGTTTTAAGTAAATGTGCTACTCCAATTTGCCCTTATCTTCATTATTTTTATTTGTATCCTTTGTCTCCATGGTTTACTGATATTCTGCCTGAATAAAAGAATATAATAATAATAATAATAACATGTGATAGTCTGGGCAATAATAAAACTTTATGTATGTAACTACTTTATGTAATCTTACATTTTTATAAAATGAGATTGCATCATATTATTTAGAGAGATTATAGAACAAATTTGTAATGTAGGAATTGCTTTCACATAACCAATACCTTTTCTACATTTGACTGTTAGATGACTTTTACAGTTTGATTTGTTATTTTACTTGTGTGTGTTTTTTTTAACCATTGTGTATACTGCTATTATGGTACTTTTTTTTTTGCTATCATACACTTTAAAAACACATTTTATAGATTATAAATATTCAAACCAGTGCTTGAACTCACAAATATAGCAAATGTGTTCAGCTGCTATGATCATAAGACTGGTGATTACTGTAGCAGCCAATTGGTGCAATGGTCTGTTAATGGCCAGTGATCAGTAGCACAATCTGATCTACTGAGAGGTGAAAACTTGTTTGCGGTAAAATAATCTACCATCCCCGGCGCATGGCTGAGGTCATGTGTGCTGGATAAGGGTCAAGGGGGATTGTAGCTGAGGTACTGAGAATTTGTGAATGTGTTTATGTGTGCCAGCTGGACCCTCTCTGATCCATCTGGATCTGAATCCACCTTCAGAGAAATAAGAGAGTCAGAGTGAGAGCCAAGACTGAGTCTGCATCTATCAGGACCTCATCTCTATCTGTCTAATCTTTCATGTGATACACACTCACCTCGTGCTCAATGCATGAAATGTTGAAGATAAGAATAATTAATATAAGAATAACATATACTAGATTTGAATGAAATGTCTGTGTGGGAATATTAGCAATATGCAATTTGTGTGTGTGTGTGTGTGTGTGTGTGTGTGTGTGTGTGTGTGTGTGTGTGTGTGTGTGTGTGTGTGATTTACAGTTAGATATCAATCATCAATAATAAGCAGCACTGCTTCTAAAGCACTTCTTATCCTCCTAATCTTGAAATAGCTCTGTATTAAAAATAAGAGAAACAATCTACTCTGCTGATCAGCTCAAATAAAATAAAAATTTTAAAAAAACATATTGAAAAAAACTTTAGTTCTTTACATGAAAAAAAATCATAAAAACAAGTTTTACCCACGAAGATTTTTTCAGATTAAATGTTCTCTTGTATACTGATCATTAAAACTGGCATTACAAGGGATTGTGATGCACCAAATATATATAATCCAAGACAAAAAGGCCAAAATCATTGTAAAAGAAAGAACATGTAAAAAAAAAAAAAAGAAAGAAGAAATATGAGACAAGAACTTGTCTAAAAATAGAAAGACAAGTCAAATAGAAAAGGAAATTGAGATCTTCAATGATAAAACTCCAACCGTTGAAGTTAAAAGCACAAGGGAAAGAAGACAAATATACAGGGAGTTAAAAGAAATAGAACTAGAGCAGAAACAAGCAGTAAAACAGAGAAAGATGAAGGAGCACAGGGTGCTGAAGAGAGATATGAATAACTACAGGAAGATGGAAACAAGTGGAGACAGTCGATGGTGGGAGAAAACCAAAAGAAATTTAACAGGTCTGTTGCGATTTAACAGTATGGAACAATGTGGAGGCTCAACTACACATAGAGATCAGAGCTGAATAAAACTTTAAAGGAGCAGCAGGAAACCAAACAGTTCTTTCTGATGAGAAGACAGCAAGAGCAGGCTGAGGGATCAGTGGCAATATAAACAACAAAATTGAACCACAGGCAAGCAGCAATTAATAATAAACCAATGCTCAGTACACTAACGGTTTAAACTGTCATACTGTTATTGTCCCAGTGTTTTGCTTGTTTATCATTGCTGTAGTAAGCGCATGGGGGGGGGGGGGTTACGATAGGGTATCCCGACACAGAAGAATTTTGGTCTCTGTGACCTTTTCACACAAATCCCCACCCATCGGCAGTACGGATACGTCAGGCCGGATGATGCCCCGCGTGATTGCCACAAGCATGCAGAGCCAACTGGGCTGTGATGTCAGAAACATGTGTCTCCCAGAACCCCCTCAAAGCCCCCCCGCGCTCACTCACTTAACACCCTGGGTCACTGTGGCCGGACTAATTTAGGGAGGAGGGTGGGGCAACTGGGGGTGAAATTGCTGAGCTGAGTGTCTCAGGTGTCAGCTGTGTGCTTTATAATATTAAAGACACTTGGGCAGTGTGTGAAAGGGTGTGTGTGTAGCCATGTGTTTTGTAACTGTGTTGTTTATGTGCAGTGTATTTTTAGGTGACTGTATTTTCCACTCCTTGTGCAGCGCTCCAGAGTAGTAATGGTGGGAGAGGTGAGGCAGAAGGAAGGGAAGCAGGGGCACTGCACAGTAAATGAGGGGATCGCCTGGTTCTTATCTAACAATGTTCTTCATTAAAATATTTCATGTCCACACAAAGTTGGAAAAACATCCTTAGAATTAATTTTGCGGTCTAATGTTCTGCATAAAGTTGCATCATTTGTAACAAACCTTTAGCAGAAGCCTTAAACATTGCTGGGCTTCCCTTCTTTTATTGAATCAAATATTACTGTGCGTTTACATTTAAGCCCACATTCATGGCAAAAAGAGACCAATTTATTATATACTTGTGTGTGGGTATATGCGAGTGTAGCGATTTGTTAATTATTCGTGACAGCATTCAAGATATTTGCTTCTTTCTGTGTCTTCCTGTCTCTCCCAAAACCAGCAGGCCTGCAGACTGCAGCCGTGTTTGTTTTGTGGTTTATGATTTCATAAGCTTTCCACATGATGAGCACGAGAGCTGCGGTGCTGATGAATGAAGAAGGCAGTCGCGTACAATGAGAGCAGGCTTCAGTCACATCTGCTGGACTAACATGGAACATGACACTCTCACATAAGTAATGAATAACATCACTCGCTGCTGACTCCTGCTATAAATTAGAAATGGCTAAACATCATCTATCTCAGCTGCTGCTCTTACAATTCTAAATGTTTTCCTAATGGGCTGTTTTTAAACAGTGTCTGATAGATTTCTCTTAATTTAAACCCGCTAGTGGAGAGGAAACTAGCTATGAACACAACACAGAAATATCAGGCTACCGTCTATGACTGTTACGAAATGGTCAGTTTAGACATTCAGCAGATACAGAGCTGTGTTTGTATTTACACAAGCAGTAGCCTTCAGGGTTGAAAAATGACAGGGTGGAAGCTATGCTATTGTTGGCCAAAGAAAGAGGTGAGGAAGAAGGCGTGTTTGGAGGCAGCGGCAGAGAAGGAAAGGTAGCAGTGTAGAGGTGAGAGCAGGAATTTTAAATGGATAGGATTGGATTGGACATAGAGTCCCAACCTGAAACCCACTGAGAATCTTTGGGATGTGCTAGAGAAGACTTTATGCAGTTGTCATGGTCCTGGATTGATTACCTAGTGTTTTTGTGTTTTGCAGACTTTTGAGGTTTTGTTACTTTATTATTTTGTGATCTGTGGTTTTTGGTTTCTTGTCCTTTCTTTCCATTTAAATGTTTTTAATTGTGTTCCCAGTTTTAGATGCTTAATTTATTTTCTCCCTCTGTGTTCTTGCATGTATCGGGTCTGAGTGTCTGTGTATTTGTATCCCTCTGTGTACATGCTTGTGTCAACACAGTGTTTTTATCATATTTGTCCCATATTGGTGTTCAGTTTTGCTTCCTTTGTGGCATTTATCTCATTTGGTTCACCTGTTCTTCCCTGCTGTCTCCACTCTTCTTAATTACCTTGTGTGTATTTAAACCCTCAGTTCCTGTGTTGTCATCTATATTTCCCTCAAGCTGTATATGCTGTCTGAGTTCCCCTTTTGCTTGCCAAGGGTTTTGTATTGTGGACAATTACCTGCCTTGGCTTTAGGATTCTGTTTTTTTTTTGTTTGTTTTTTGTTTGGTCATGCAGAATATATGGACTTTCTATTACCTGTCTATCAAGCCATGTGGATGGCTCTGTAACTGGTAAATGCTCCAGTACATGTAACAACAAGTCACGAGTGCAGGCTTGCTGCCGTTTGGGTCTGGGCAGGTAGCCTGCCTGCTGAGAGGTGTGAGAGCAAGCCTGCTGACCTGAGTGACAGTTCCTTGAGTTAATCATCAGTTAAACAATTATTTAATTGATATTGTTTAGTGCACCTTAAAAGGTAAATGCCAAGTCAATAATTCCTTAACAACCTTACTAAGTTGATAAACTTCCAATATTTTATGGGATACTCTTTTCATTATAAAACTTTATGTATTGCAATTAATATCTTTTGGTCATATTGCAAACATCTTGTGCAGCCTCCTTATCATGATGGAATCTCTGAGTGCTTGATTTGCATATTGTAGCTGTCATATTCTTTCAGCAACAGGTTACAGCAGGTGAAGTAAAGGTGTATTATGCAATCTTAAGTTTTCAGGGAGTAGAAGTCCTTACAGAGCAGAGACACTGTGTGCATCATGTTCTTGTACACTGCATACCCCCAATGTTAAATATAAACCATAACCAACACTGATGCTTTGTTTGCGAATGAATCTCATGATTTTATAGCCACTGTGCGTGTGTGATTTTTACATAAGAGTTTTATGAGCATTTCTTCTTCTTCATCACTTTTGGCCTGTAGTCAGATTTGCCCACGTGGATGTGAAAGTTTTTTTTTTAACCCATTTGCAAACTGTACTTTTATTCAAAATTCTGTAATGCAGACATTCAGCCCAGCTAATCTCAGAATAAGTGCCTTGCTGTAACCCAGCAAACAGCAGCTGCAGTTTTGACACACTGCCCTGACTTATGTGAATGAATTACATCAGCTTGTCTCTGCTGAATGAGTGCAAGAACTCTAAAATTGTCATTATTATCTGATCTACCTTTCTCTCACCTGCCTACCTGCTGTACACTTGAGTAGAGTTCATCCGTAATGCTCAGCTGCAAATCAGGAGTATTTGGGAAGTGGGGGCTTACAGACATGAGCATGTGTAGACTTGTCAGAGCCCCAGGCAAATGAGAGGATAACAACATAAGGACAGCCTAGTCCTCCAGTCCTAATTTCTAGTAGTTTGATTGTTAGGTGAGGTGTGTGGGTTTGTCAGGAGGAGGTGTGGTAGGAAAAAAAGATGACAGGAACTACTTTTTCTTCTTTTACCTGCCGAGGCAGACTAAGGTGAGCAAAAGTTGAACCGTTTATTGAAGGCTGAAGACTAAAATACAAGGGCGAAATGTAAGGTACAAAGGAAAGTGAAAACTATAGACTACAGAAACCTTCAGCTTAGAAAGCATACTAGGAAACACTGGGAAAGAGACCTGACACTGGAACATAAGTAAATGCTCTGACACAGGAGGCAATAAATACAGAGAAGGGTGATTAGTGAAAGTAGAGACAGCTGGGGACAATGAGACAACAGAACAAAATAACAGCAGACAAGACAAAGGAAGGCAAAACACACACACAAAAGCAACTTACCTCACAAAATAAAGCAGGAAGTGAGAACTGAGCAGGGGAAAACAAACACATGAATGAACTAAACATAAGACACATAAGACTTGACACAAGAAGAAGGGATACAGGGAGGAATTAGACTAAAGCAAGACCCAATACACTAAAAATACATGAAGCAAATATTAAACTTAAGCAAACCAAGATTCAATAGATTATTTAAATAACTACAGAGTTCCAAAAACTCAAAACTCATAGGATATGAATTTTGACAAGATTGTGTTGTCCTAAATCAAACACAGCAAGTTGTACACGTAATGACAACTGCAGCATGAACGTTTCACCTGATGAGACATTTTGCAAAAATTTGTCTCTGCCTACACACAATACTAAATTCTACCACATCGGAGACGACGAGTTACCATGCATGCAAATAACACAACAACATGCAAAACAGTATAATAAAAATGTGTACCTACCAGCTGTGCAGTCCTCCTACTGGATGCTAATTGGTTGGTGCCTCCCATTCTGCTACACAGTTGAAAGTGTAAACAAAGTGAGAAGGGCACAGTGCTCCTACCTCAATCCTTTGATCACTGGCAGTACAACAGCTAGGTACTCAAAAGGCACTTCATATAGCAGTCAGTATAAACAGTAGTCCACGTAATATATCGGTCACATCAGATGTACTTCATGTATCATTAAATTATTAGTTTTGCTGATGCATAAATGCATGAGTCAAATGTCAACATGTCAAATGATTGTGGAGGAGAAGCAGGTTTTAACAGCTTTATATCTAATTAGGTCCAATGTTTCACAAATCCGATCAGCAGTTTTTGTTTAATGAAATAACTTCAGCATCACAGGATTTTTAAGTGAAACTATGTGAGAATGTAGGAAAATGTCTCTGTGGGGGAGCTGCAAACAATTCACATGCTGTGTGTCATATTTTCATACTCACACTTTATGTTCAATTCTTATAGTTTAATTCTTGTGGAAGCAGTAAGGGTGTACTTAATTTTTTTTTAAGTTTAAAAATTTATTTTTCTTATGTACTGAAAATAAAGCAGCCGTGTAAAAACAATGACATATTTGTGAAATACTCAAAGTGCCCCAAAATTGTACATAAGTGCAGCAGTTACTCTGCACCACTTTGTCATCCTCATTCTTACACCTCACTGCTCTGGGCTCCTGCTCGGCCCTGCTGCTTACCAGTTGCTCGCATGAATAAATGGATGAAAGGAGGAACAGGTAAAACCAACCCACAGATAAAATCTGCCAGGGGAGAAAAAATGCAGACTTGCAGATTCTTCTCACAGAGATTTGTCACGGTGAATGACTGAAGACAGTAAACATGAATAAATATGACAGTGGAAGCATATGTGTGTGTTAGCTACGAGCTCAGCACTTGAGCTGTTTCTCAATATATTATTTAGGAAGCTGAGAAATACACAAAAACACTGAAGATTGTCTTGTTTAGCAGGCAACTTGTTATTTTTTGATGAGGGTGTTTCATATTGATGACTGTGTTGTGAGTCAGTGATTTGGAGCCAAACAGAAATAACTTCCATTCAGCTTCATGTTTTGGGAACTTAAAACTGACCTTTTGGATACTTTCATTTATATGTTTTAACAATTTGACTGGATTAGTCACAGATTTACAAGTGCTGTAATGTCTGTGCTTGTGCACAGCTTTGAAGAGGTGGTGTATCCAGGTTGTAGCCGAATGTCACATCTAATATCATCACATGGCCACTGAAGCTCTATTATTCATGAGATCGATGCTGAGATTCAACCAGACCTGATACAGGACAACCTATCCCCCACCCCACCCTTACTCGATCCCTCCATCGTGCCTTGTCAATATTTCTCAGAAAATTATTTTTCCTTCACCATTTTTTTTTTCTGCTGCGTTATGAACATGATAACAGAGTTTTCAAGTCAAAGGATGACAGAAACCAAGGTGGAGACCAGTGCCTCTGACACCTTGAATGACAGGGCTTTAAAGTCACAGGCAAAATGGTGGAAAAGAGAAAGAAAGGGGGTGAGACAGGTGAAGGAGAATGAGGTGGAAGAACACTGAGTAACAATGCCGGGTGAATGTAAGACATCAAACAATTTCCATGGAAGTGTAAACTTGCTACATGGTAACTACTTTTTTCAAGATTTTTAGACCATGAATCAGTTTCTTTGCTTAAATAACAGGTTTGATTTAGAGTTGCATAACTGCAAACCACGTCTTTAGTAAAGCGTCTTTAATTTCGTAACAAATAATGGAATTTCACAACTTTGGGGAAAAAAATTAAACAATATCTTATCTATGTACATTTAAAATTTTAGAGAGCTAAATAAATCTTTTATCAACAACTCCGTAAAACTGGATATAAAAAGAACAATATTATAATCCTTTTCCACAAATTCTCCCACGCTCAACACGCATCAGTTCCACCTCCACACAAATATTCACATTTGTATCTTTCCATGTGGAAAACATGAGAGCACGGTGTGCCAGGAGCCAGACCGACAGGAAATATCCCTACATGCTGCTCGATGCCTCTGAGGCATGTTGAATATGCAGACCTTATAGTACATAATCACGCACACACTCACACCATGAACCTGAAGGTTTTTCCTTATTGTTTTATGTTAAAATATCTTCTGCAGAGGCCTATTACATTAAACAGTATAGATAATGGTACCAATGCCATAATGGATTTTTGGTGCTGATATTGGAAACAGCGATGGGATCACACTTGTGGAGACGCCCGTCGACATGTTAACCTTTCAGGCTGTGTGTACTTAGGGCTCAGGGCACCCATCAGCAAACTCAGTCTTCATTTATGTCAGCAAAGTTTTTCTGACTCTTTGGCATCTTGCACAGTTCTGATATCATTCCACTGATAAGATCTGACTAAATATACAGAAACATAAACAGCTGATGTCAAAGTATTCAAAACCTCTTTTGTAGTAGTCCTAAGTACAGTAGGTGTCACCAGGTCCACATTTTGCTGTGATAAAACAACACAAGCTAGGGTTCCTCAGCTGGTAATTAACACATGCATTAAGCTGTTTCCCAACTAATTCATTTAACTTCATTGAACATACCTTAGTATTGTTTACCTTACAAGCCATTGTTTTAATGTGTCCTTATGACTGGCTACAGTTGCTTTGATGTGATGTAAGCAAAGTTGAATGGTTTTCTGGTCTAGAAAAAAAAAAGAACTATTGGTAACAGTTGTCACTATGCAATGCTATATATGCATTTCAGCTGATAATCACCATTAGGCATTAAGGTTAAATCTTTAAGCATCTAATTTGTTTTTGCATGAGACATCCTATAGGCCCGAGACATGTGTGCCATATTGAAAATCACATATTTTTGCAGACTATTCCTATGTAAACTGCCTTAGTAATACAGTGTGAATTGTATTTTCTATTAGTGTTTTATACCCATACTGCCTTTACCCTGAGAACTACAACTCAGAGGCCCTGGGAACTACAACGTCAGCCTGTCTGTGTGTCAGCGGTCTTGGCTGTGACGTCTCTGAAAAAGTGCGTATGTGGTGGCCTGAGCTTCACGTGTTTGGACACACAGGCAATGATCTCAGCGCACAGGCTGCAGCCATGGTCAGTGAAGTCGGGCTGAGGTTTGGGACTTTGTGGAGCTGCAGCAGCTGGAACAGTCTCCCAAGGGAGAGCTGGGAAAGTGGCCACAAACCTCCCTCCAAAAGACTCAGCCAGAGACGGAGAGAGGGGACGACCCTGAGTGCAGCATATTATTAGTGGATGTATTGTGATGCTGTTCTCTCTTTGTGTGCCACATTGTTGTACGTAGTCACTAAAATCATCTTGTCTCTGTATGACAGTGTGTGTGCAGCATTGCGCACAGGAAGCAGTGGTGACGCTGTCACACCGCCCACCATAGATATTACAATGAAAGGCCCAAGAAACTAAGCAACTGCACACACCTTCTGCCCTCCAACACTCACATGGAAAACTACCATAGAGTTGTGCTGTGGTTGTACTGGCCAGTTGGTGGGTAAATTCTCAATTGTGGCTCAATAAAGGCTGAGTCAGGATGTGTGTGTGTGTGTGTGTGTGTGTGTGTGTGTGTGTGTGTGTGTGTGTGTGTGTGTGTGTGTGTGTGTGTGTGTGTGTGTGTGTGTGTGTGTGTGTTTGGAGACAGTGAAGTATGATGGCAATGCAGAGTTGTGAACACACACTTAGATGCGTCTTTCTTGACACAAGTGAGGATAAATATTGATTTACTTCACTGACATTAACACCCTGTTGAGTAAACACACATCCTAACACACACCACTGCAGCAACATATGACAGCCCCTGCATACTCAGATGCCTCTAAAGCTGCCTGGTGAATGGTGGACAGTCCATCAAACAGTGCCAGCTCAATGTTCAGAGCAGCCTCACTACATTTCTCCTACACATACTGCTCATACCTGTACTGTGGTTTAACAGCTTCCTCAATTGTCAACAAGGTTCACTGTCATGCTCCACAGGGAAGGAAACAGTGAGACACATGTCAGACAAAAAAAGTAGCACACTGTCATCCTCAAGGCCAAAGACTCAAACCCACTGTTGCCAAAATTGTGGCCACATTAAATTATTTGCTTGCTAAAGGTTAAAGGTTTTATTTGACAGTGCAACATCCTTTGTTACTTGTTCGTGTGCTGCCATGATTAGTGCCTCTGTGCTGTGCTTCAGCCCAGCTTTGGCCAGCCATTGGTGGGATTTTTTGATATGGATCTGGAGTGAATCTCCATGGTAATGAGCTTTCTTGTCTTGATGTCAATGGCTTCTATCACCTCCTTTGGCCAGCTTATTATCCCAGCAGAGTATCTGACAACTGGCTGGGCGTACGTGTTGATTGCCCAGATCTTGTTCTTCCCATTCAGTTGATTCTTCAGGACTTGCCTTACTCATTGCAGGCACTTGGCGGATGCAGCTTTCCTAGTGGCCTCTCCATGGTTCCCATTGGCCTCTGAGAGTCCAAGGTACTTGTAGCTGTCCATTGTGTCTGCAATGTTGCCTTCTGGTAGTGCAGTCCCCTCAGTTCTGACTACCCCGCCCCCCTCTCTGAGGCCGACTATCAAAACTACTTGAAGTACCTTTGTTGTGGAAATTTTAGTGCATTAAATTAAAAAGTCTACTGATAGGGTTGTCTTTAAAAAATGTATTCTTGCAAGAAGGAATTTGGTCAATACAGAGAATGTAGCAGTGCAATGAGGAATTCAAAGAGATGAAGTAGACAGACCTTACTTATACAAAACCTTAGAGTATCACATTACATTGTTCAGCCCCTTCCAGTCATCCTATACAGGTCACACAGACTTGTATGTGTGTGTGTGTGTGTGTATGTGTATGTATATATATATATATATATATATATATATATATATATATATATATATATATATAAGGGATGTGCGCGATTACTCGACTAGCCGACTAGTCGTCGCTATTGTTACCACTAGTCAGTACCAGACGTACTAGTCGGTTAGCCTAATTATTAAGGTTTTAGGTAAAAGTTTGTCCTAAATGTTATGCAGCCATCTGCCACCAGATGGAGCTGCAGCCCTTACATCGTTATAGAAAAATGCCATAACGGTAAGCGCACCTCCTAAGAAACACCCTTCCTTCCCTGCATTTACGTTTTGTACAGACAAGCAAGAACAACTACTAGAGGAACAAATGTGTTTGTGCCTTAAAAACACTGAGAGTAGGGCCCAGGAGGGAAAACAAGTGCCAGCATTTTATGTTTCCTACACCGCATGTAAAACACCGGGACATGAACGAAAGGTAATTAACACATGCAATGCACCTGCACAGGTATAAACGCAGCAACATCGGCCACTTACGTCGTAGCAGCTGAAGCCTGAATCAGGGCTAAGCTGGAGGAGGAGGCTGGGCGAGAGGGAGGTCTTGTCTCCACTGATGCCGCCCCGGGTAGGAGGAAGAAAATGGATGGATGGACTTTTGTATCATATTGTTTTGATGTGTGACATGAATTGTAGAGCAACGAGCATCACTGATAATACGCAACACATTTTAAGTTGCAATTTATTTGTTTTTCGGATGTTATTTTATCATATTCAATGACGCATGAACATCATTATCATATCTTCGTTGTTTGGAGTATAACGTGCAGTGTTCATAATGCCGCGATGCACAGTGCCGCACAGTTAAGCAGTAATTTAAAGTGCAATTCATCATAGAAGAACATGATTAATGGTTTCAAATGCCTTTGTTTATACAGCTGTTGACACTGTCCATTAAACAGGCAAAAAAATATAATTTTATATCCGAGTGTTTCTTAGTTTTAGACTAGTCGATTAGTCTGAATTTTTTCCTTTGTTTAGTCGACTATTAAAGTCGCCAGGATACAGTGCAGTCAGCATGGGTTATGAAGGGCTTATATATAAAAAGAAGAAAGTCTGTGTTATTGTACCTACATTATGATCAATCCAGTGCTTTTTGGCCACTTCAAATATCTTTATAGAACTGTGATGCTATATTTGTTGTGATTTCTGCAGCCTTCTGAGACAGATTTCTGTTTAAAAAGACATTTTTAATGTCAATGACAGTTTTTACCTTGATAAAAAAACCCAAATATATATTAAAGCCGCAAGCGGCAATGATCGGGACCCAGCATGCATCGATCCATGGCGTGCTCAGAGGTTTTTTGATCGTGATGGTGTACAGAATGTCTGTAACCAATGTCATTCATTTACAGGAAACTATATCTTTTGCTCACCATATATACCCAATGTAATATCTGAAGGGTGGTCACGGCTCCAGCGTGCAAAATTGGGCATGGGTCTGATTGACTTTTTTGATTGTGATAGTGTGCAGAATGTCTGTAACCAATTTCATACATTTCCGTGAAACTAAATCTTTTGCTCTCGATATAAACCCAATGCAGTATCTGAGGTGTGGTCATGGCTGTGGCGTGCGAAAATAGAGCATGGGTCTCATTGACTTTTTTGATCAGGATGATGTCAGTAATGTTGAAACAAATTTTCATGCATTTCAGAGAAACTAAATTCAGAGAAACTAATTCTGTGGACCGTCAAACAAATTTTCATTTGCTTCTGTAGGGGGGCGCTATTGCACCTATAGCCTTGAATGCCGTAGTTATGGGTTCAGCCTGAGTTTGTACATGAGTGATTAAATTTTTAGGCTGATCGGGCAAAACGTGTAAACGAGTGCACAAACAATTTTGTGGCAAGGGAGAAAAATGAAGGCCTGGTGTTACAAGGCCGTTTAATATTCTACCAAACCATGAATAACTTTTGATGGGCTACTTGTCTAGATGATCTGGAGCCATTTTGGTCT